>JBAJNP010008389.1:0-20360 GCA_036877545.1 Yasuhikotakia modesta
GTGTGGGAAGCAAATCTATCAGATAACAGTGTGTTTCCCAAACACTCAAACTCACACATTGGTTTTGACATTAACCTCAGAATCCACAGGGCACCTGTTTCACTCTGGCAAAAACAAAACAGAAAAATAAGAGTTACACAATGTATGCACAGTTACGCCAGACTGAATGTCATAAATGACACACAGTTTTGTTTCAAAACCTAGTGAACTCCCTCTGTAGGCATCACAGGTGCTTGAAGGCTATTCCAACAGGGTAACTTAATTATGCTGCCTTCTAAGATATCTCAGTTTTGGCAAATTCTAAGGTAGCATCTTGCGCAGAGAAAACAACAGCTAACCACACAGCTAACAAAAGAATGAAATAAATCTAATGAAACAATGAAATAAATCTAAGATATTGGGCAAAGCATGAAATATTTTCATAAATTAATATCAAAAAGTATTAATATCAAGTCACTATTTTAACCAATTTTGTAAAATATAATTTTCTAAAGAACCTTTTTTCACCACAAAGAACCTGTTGTGACACAGAAAGGTTCTATGGATGTTCTTTATGCAACAATACAGTAAAATTACAGTTTAGTACCTTTATTTTTAATGAAGCTAACGCTGGAGATGTGATCTATAGCTGTCAGTATAAATGACAGTCAAACTTCAGATCACAGGAGGGTTAAAGCTACAGATAATTAGTCATGATACTCTGATCACAGCTCAAATACCATCTGCCCGTCTAAATCAACATTTGTTTGGCAGCCTTGTTATAAATCAGTTCATAAATAAATGCATACAAGCCGTTTGCATTTAATACAGCGTTTTACATCTGCATATGCAAGCCATCGGATGCATAAATTAATGCCTCACCGTATCTGCCATGTGTTAACGCATACCGTTATTCTATAAACGGCTATATTCATTTACATTCCGGGATGAGTGACATAACAAAGCGAGTACTTTGACAAAGAACAGGACTTCGTCCGCTCATCAGCCATCGTAACATCTGACTAATAACCGCGTGTTTGAGTGCCAGGAGAGATCCGCTATTCAACATGCAGAAGAGGACCGTCCTGATGTTACAAGCCAGGCGAATGCCAAGCTGTCATTTTTCTGTTCGCTTGATGCGTTAAAACAAGCACCAAACTCATTTTAAGTGGGCGAAGAACAAGTAATGAGTCTATTCACGCCGGTGATAAATCGCTCACTGAGTTATTCAGCCACAAACGCTGGAAAACTTCACTACAACTTGACAGATTCAAGCACCAGCGCATCACAGCTACACAAAAAATAAACTGAACTAGATTTTTACATGTTACAAAGGAAAAGTTCTGAGCTCTACATCCCAAATCACCTGTGTTTTCAGACTGTCTCTAAATTCATGTGACCGTCTCTAAATTCATGATTCATGTCAGTGGCACAAACAGTAGAGGATGAATTATCCAGTAAGTTTAATACCTTACGTTGGAGGCCTGTCCAAAACTCCAACACTGTGCAAGTACAATAACAGTGACGCTTCCCATCTTAATCTATTAAACTTTTGTGCAAAGCTGATGATGAACTAGCTGTCAATGGGAGAGTAAACGAGTGCAGTTTCTTAGAAGAGTTTGTTTGTTGCTGGAGGGTAAAGAGTAAAAAAACAAAAATGAAATACTACACCGTACTGAGCTAAAAATAAACGTTTGGTAATAAGACAAGAACAAAAAAACAACAAGCAACTGGCATCTTTTCCGTAAGACCCCTCAGTTATCCCTCCACACGACGACTTAAAACCATGTGACATAAAAAAAGCACGCACTGAAATTTCATTCAAAAACTTGATATACGTTTCTCACCTCTTAAGTCAAAGTCTTTTCTTCCCTCCGGTCAGAAGGACGTTTATTTGTAATCTCATATCACGGTCCCCATAACTCCACTGCACTCCAAATTACACATTACATTACGTTTACAGGGCATAAACAATCCACTACATGCGTCAGACCCGTGGCAAGCCTTAACTCATCTGTCTAAAGTGTTTACCTGGGAGAATTCTCAGAGGGTGTGGCCTGTTGAAACCCCGCCTTCATTCCAAGTCATATGTCATGGCCTACTAACCTGACTAGCGAGGCCCTGCCCATCAATGCCTGTGATTGGATAATGCTTTATGACCTCCTAAGGGCTGCAGAGACTTGTTTCTTTGAAAACAGCCACAAGTAATGCCAGCCGTTTACCTGAGAAAAACACTCGCTCAGAAACTCCTGGCATTTTCCTGAAGGGACAATCACACACATGTTCAATAGCTGCATGAAGCTCTCAAAACAAATCCAGTCTTGAAAGCTTTCGGTCTGGCCTTCGAACAAAAGTCATGTGCTGTCAATACTCTGCGAATGAGGGGGAGGTGAAAGGTCACGTTTCTTGGTTGCTGAGGCAGTAAATAGCTGCAGCCGGCCTGTTTTAAAGCGCCTCTCTTATCACGACACAACAGAGAAGTAGCAGGTAGAGATTTCACACAACTCACCGTGTCAAACTCTAAAGGCTCGACTAAGCTGACGCAAAAAAGAAAACACTCCCAGTTCAAATAGCCCCAATTAAACAAGAAATAATCAAAGGGCTTTAATCTTTGTTTGAAAAACAACATAAAAAGTTGTAGCAGGTCTCTTTATCCCAGCTGAAAACACGGCTTTTAATTACAGCTCGTCTTTGCAGCTCTGCTCACATTGTTACGCCCAGAGCCAAGAATTGAGCAAGAGTTTCCACAGCTTAACGCTGTTATCATGGGCTGGTACTTGCAGAAATGATTTACAGCCACTCATTTGATTAATCTACCCAAGAGTATTTAATCAAAGCCAAAACTTTGTGCACAAACAGTCTGTGAATAATCTGAACCGCGGTTCCACGTAACTGACTCTGAGAGCTCACCTGAAGCAAAAACACAGAAAATCATTAGTGCTCTCCTGACGTCTGTCTCTTCTAACCGCTTCTGAAAGATGATCTTTACTCGCTCTGTTAACAGGAATAGCAGCACTGAACTAGTTGAGCTGGCCGTGATAAAACAAACACTGGTAATGAACAGCACTAGTTTATAGCTGCATGTCTTCTGTGGTGGCACAGCTTAGAGACGCAGGAAACGTTGTTTTAACATTATGATTCATCTAGATGAACTGTAGATGAATCATGTAAAATTATCAACCGTAAATTAACTTCAATAATCAAGGAATCAATTGTAAAAATAATATTCAGACATGCCATGAAAACATTCTATAAACGCTACTGCAAAAAAGCTTTAGAATAAAATCTAGAGAACATTTTTGGGAACATAAACCAACGTTCTGCAAACGTTCCCTGTGAGCTAGAAAGTGCAGCGTCCTCCTCCTCTCCCTGGAGTATAACACACACAGCATTTTAACTGAACGCATGTGTGATGTTAATGAAGGTTTGGAGGTCTGTCTTCTCACAGCACTACAGACGAGGCTGTTAGTGTAAATAACTGGGACTTTTGTCCTTGAACTGTTCAGAAAACGTTATATAATAAATTCTAAGTTCAGTAAGAAATGATCCGCTTCCAAAGCCAGCAAACACAGCTAGACTGGATTTAAGATACGATGTTTGAAAATTGTTTTATCTCTCGCTGCTCAATAAGCAGATTACGGTGAATGTTCTACCTAGCAGCCGAGAGCTCATTAAAGCCCAAACAAAGATTGGACCGTGTCAGAGGCTGCATTTATTTTCCCAATAGAGGTCATTAGGCTAGATTATCACTGTTCTGTGGAGATACGGACTCCAATTGCCGCTCTGTTCCGCTCCTCCACTGAAAGAGAGAGGTTTAGCGAGGCTGCTGCGGCAACTGTGTCACCACGGTTACTCCGAGGCGCACGGGCGTCCGTTGCCACGGTAACGGGAGGATGGCTGGGCTGGAGTGACAAGCTGTGTTAATTCTTTCACCCGTGATCCACAGAGGTCCACCACAATTTCTCTTCATTTCCATCGGAATCCGAGACCCCATTAAAGTTGCACGATTTTCACTCCACCTGCCTTATTACCACGTTTTCATGCTTTTGTCCATCGGTCCTTATTAGACGCCTGAAGAGCAAAAAAAGGCACAAATTGGACAAGAGCTGAGAAATAAACGCAGTAATGGATATCCATAAAAGCACAAAGCTGTATATGACTGGATTTATATCCGTAATGTAATCACATTTAATGGATCTCTGTGGTGTCTACCCAACCCCCTCGTAAGGCGAAGCGTCTCCGTCACTACAAGCGTAAAAACTCATTCTGTGTAAAAGCACTGGAGCTTTCGGTTTAATATACAATATCCTTCATGTTTCTGTCTGAATCGTAACACACGTGTCCATGCAAACATGCTGAAAGAGACATTTCATCCAAAACAATGTGAACTGCACAACACAAGACATGACTGTGCTTATAGCAAAACTGTAATATTAAATACACCTAGCAGTTTATGTCAGCCATCGCTGTTTTAAGCCATTTTAAAAGTATCCACCTCAGCTAATAACGGGTTTTTAATAAATGACTAAATATTTTATATTTTAATAAAACATTTAAAGTAATCGTGGTCCATTGGCTGCCATCACACGTCACAAATTGCACAAACTTGCTAATTTTTAAAATGAACAAAGCTAGTTTATTCAATTTAATTGTGGTCTGTTGCTGTCATACACACATGATTCCTGACCCTTATATACACCATAACAACCCCCCTGCCATCTACAAACCACCAACAACATCCGCAACCCCATCACCACTGAACTCATCAACAACAGGACCGAGACTATTGTAAATTAAACCCGAAACTTCTGCCTCGCCAGCTCTGATCTTTAACCATTAGGCCAGCGCAACACAGCACAGGCGAGCGAGGAGCCTGAGGGGACATGCAGTGATAAAAATCAAAACAGTTGCCACTCGCAGGCCGGCTCAAATGAACCGCACGCAGCGACAGTGAATCCTGCCACGATGCGCGGCCCGGTTTTATCGCTCCGCAAATCAAATGAACCCGTTACCGTGGCACCCTTAAACTGTGGACACACACACACGCACCTTTTCACACCCTGCCATTCAGTGGCAGAATTCTGCTGGTATCTTCTCAGCGATGCTTCTGAGATGGAAAGATTCCACCGGGCCGTGGAAGGCGGGCCGGGCCGAGGTTTAACATTTCACAGAAGGTCAGTGAGCATGGTGTGATTTGAAATCCAGCAGCTTTATCTCCGTTGTAGTAACTGGCCACCTCCCCATGAATACCACTGCCCTGCTGGGGCTCGGCTAATACAGAAAAGCAACCAGGCATGAGTCTACAGGATAATCTAATCCCAACGACAGAGGCGCTAGCCGGGAAAAATGTCTGCATAACACTCCAGCACTCGCACGGACGTTTCTCTGCAGGAAACACCGGGAACATGATGCATCCCAGTCACCTTTATCAACCTGGGGCTGCGACATGATGGAGCAACTCCCTGGCGTTGGAAGCGCCGGCGCAGGCCCTGAGGAAAGCACCCGAGAGACAGGAAATTGAATTTGCCCATGTTCAGTGACAGCAGAACCCAGTTAGCAGCTGAGTTGGTGGTGGCGAGACCTCAAGGGGAGAGAACACTTAATGCAGGCACACCCAAACCTCTCACTTTAGCTGATGAGCTGAAAACGGACCCAACAAAGGCCTACAAAAACGTTCAGAACAAAAACCTAAAGCCATAAAACTGTTGGTTAACATTATATCCATTACCTCAAAGAGACATTAGCTGATAAAGAAAGTTGTCACATCTTAAAAAAAGACTACAAAGACAAACTCAAGAACCCTGTTTTCTTATGTTCTCCAGCAGAAATGGGTTCTCCACCAAACGCAGGAGAACCATCAGTGTGAAGAGCTGCGTTCCTCCTGTTCACTCAGCCTGTTCTAACAGGCTCCTAATGAAGGTGCACCTCACGGGAACTTTTCAGTTGTAGTTTTTCTCTTTTTCCCACAATCCCATCAGGAGCGAGGGATCGAGGTATGGCTGCTTTAAGTTTAATAGCTACGTTAAACGGGCCCGAACGGTCTCTGCGCGCCACCCGTTTCATTAGTAAACAGCACTCGAGACGCATTGCCACTCACTACAATAACATGTAACAATGCAATTAATGGTGTTACATGCAGGCGGGGCCGTGGTCTCTGGTGCACTGGAAGATTATAATTGTTCCAGTCTGGCTGCCTCTGGGATCCTGCAGCGAGAGCACTTATTACCAGACAGAGAGAGAGAGAGAGAGAGAGAGAGAGAGACAGCAGCAGGCCATAAACACAGACATAAGCTCTGTTCCAAAACATAGCACGCTGTCTTACTCCCTAAATAGGCAGCATCATAACTACCACTGGTAACTACTCTAAAATGCTCCACAAGTGTAACACAAATAGGTGTCAGTTAGCACAATGCAAGCTAATGTCACAATATTCCAATGAGCTTTTTTTGTCAGTAGATTTGTGCATTTAATTATTTTATCTTTATAATTGAATTATAAATAATTTCTGTTTACAGCGTTTTTTAAACTTCTCTGGAACCCATTTTAGGTTTAGTTTGTAGTCACTGAGCTTGTCGTTACGTATTTTGGGACGGAGCTAAAATGCTAAAACTACCTCAGGAGGGAACATCATTAAAATTCCTTCCTGTTGGAACAGCCTGTGCGACTGGAGCACGTCTCCGATGCCTTAAATGCTCCCTCTGTAGGCAGCTCCCTAGGTTTTGGAACAGAGCGACAGACTGTGAGGCAAACAGCCGGAGCAGGGAGACGGCGTCCGCTGTCCTCATTTACTGCTCGGAGGGGATGACAGCGTGCAAACCGCTCGTTTTTAAATGAAACTATATTCGTCCCCCACTGCAAGCGTTTCAGAACGCACTCTCTGTGATCTACGTCTCCAATGTCCTCCAGAGGAGTCAATAAAAGGTATACGCCGGCTCCTTTATGAGCCCTGCAGATATATATTAGAGCGTTCTTACTGATTCAAAGCACAGCCATAAACACAATGGCAGGCCTGGCTCAGTGATAAGACTCTCTTAGTGGAGACTGATGTTATCGAGATGAGCAGCGGACTGAGAGCAGGAGCAACACAGCTAACAGGAAGGATTAGCAGAACGTTGGTTAATGTTCTCTGAAAGTTCTTTCACTATTATCAAATTATTTTTTAAACATGATATCAATTATATCACATATCAAATTTTTAAAATTGTTAGTGTTTAAAAAATGCTACAGAAAACATCTAAAAAATAGATAAATGTTTTTAAAAGGTTCAAAATACCATTTTTTGCTACTTATGGAAATGTTATGGAAACGCTCACACAGCTGTTAGCCAGGACGCTGTTGCTGAGGTCCCGCAGTCGCTCCACGTTCAGAACATCACAGTTCAGCTGTGATCACGGCTGCCGTCTTTCAGCTGAAATCCTGCTGGATGAGGCTGTAAAGCAGTTTTAATCTTTAATCACAGAGGCTGGATCAGAAACATTCATTCACGCACCACTGATAATGCTGTCTTCTGTACCTCACCATCCACCTCTAATCACACAACATCCCCCTCCACAATGACAAACAGCCACATCAACACAAGACACACACACTGTTCTGCTACAACACACACACGCTCACAAACACACACACTATTCTGCTGGCACACACCGGTGATATATGCTACCACACACACACAGAGACACACACACAAACACACAGAGACACACACACACACACACACACACATGCTCACACACACAAACACACACTTCATTTCAGAAAGCTTGCATGATACTGCATACATAATATAAACAAGATTGATTGTGTGTGTGTGTAGATGTTTAATACACCTTCATCACATAAACACACACACATTTATTCACAAACTGCAGATTATAGCTGTTCTACAAATCTAGCTGCAATTACTACAAACGATCTACAATGATAAACACTAAAAAATGAAACTAACAGCAGTTGTCATATGTAACTTGTACAGCTAAACACATACACACACTCACTCACACTTCTCCAGCTAAATATGTCCCAGAGGTCAGCTGTGGTCAGTGAGATAAGCTATCATTCATCATGCTGTCAGGCGATGCTTCAGCGTTAAGCTCAGTGTTCAGTTATAACCAGAGGAGAAGATCAGAACTTAACCATGACAGAGATTCAGGAAACATCTGACCTGCCGTCCTCACACACAATCTCTCCAAATTCATTCACGTGCCACATAAAAACACAATATATTGTGCTATGAAGAAGTCCTGACAAAGAGGTCATTCCATCGGTTTCTGTTTGCGTTGCTTGAAAAGGACAAGTTTATAAAAAACGTCCTCACAAATACTGTGAAAGCTGGTTAAAAACAAGGTTAAATACGTTAACATACGGCAATGCAAAAGTTCAACCACTACTACTGGTTTAATGGTGTATGTTATTAGTGTGAAACCCTAAAAATAAAAATATTTAACAGGAAAAAGTGCATTTCATGTTGTCTTTAAAGCTGCAATCCATAACTGTTGCCATCACTGTAAGATAAAAGGTTGTGTTAAAAACGGATCTGTTATGATTCTGGTTCATTTTTAACCACAATCGTTACAGACGGCAGCTTTAAAAAACATCAGAGGTCTATGGGATTTCAGTTTGTTTGCTGGCTGATCTATAATCAGGTGTTAACAGCGAAGTAAAAGCATTTCTGGATATGAATAAATGTCTGATCGTTGAATGAGCATCACTGTTCATCTGTAAAGGATACAGCTCTTAATGAGGTGAGCAAAACAGCTGCCCTCTGCACCACTAAATTTAGGCAGTCGAAACACACGTACACATTAACACACACGTACACATACGCACACACACACACACACACAAACGCACACATGCGAAAACACTCGCGCCCCATCAGTGCTGGCGCAGCATAATTAAAATATTATTCATTGCATTTGATTTGCAGTTAAGGTTAAATGGTTGCAAATTATTTATTCCTCAATTAAACAGCACATGTGCAAAGGTGAACACCATTAAATTGTAAATAGTTGTGTCAACAGTTTTTTTCTCCGTTTTTTAGCGCTGTGGCATTATTAAATGGAAATTGCGCCGGTGGCGGAAGCTAAAATGTGACCCAGGTGAAAACACAACTGAACCCAGCTGTCATTTGCACAAACACGAGCATTTCATAATCGATGCAGGAACGGTGGAAACGGCTGCTCCGAGATCCGTGATACTGATGATCCAAAATCAGGGAAAACAAACAGGCAAGTTAATCTTAGTTATATTTGTTTAAACTTGGAAAAGAATTCAGATCTGAGATTTCGGAAGGTGGGGATGCTTAAATCTGATGGGGTGACGAATGAGAATGAGGCAGAAGATGAGTTGGTTCATTATGGTTACATAATTCTTCATAACTGTTAAAGTCCTTCATAAAGGTTCAATGTAGGGAGGGAGGGAGGGGGGGAGGGAGAGAGAGAGAGATAAAGAGAGAAGGACAACAGGATCCACACCATGTGTCTGTTCCCCAGAGGAAACACTCGCTCCTGTGTTTCTAAATCTAGCACAGCAACCAAGAACCGTCTCAAACCTAAGCTGGAGATCAGAACATACTCAGCTAACAGCTTCAGATTACATGAACGTTTACCTAACGTTTACATGAAGTAACAAAAATGTTATTTTGAAAGTCCTACGAACATTTAAAACTCCACATTTTTTAAACATTATTTAAATTCATAAAATAAATCCAATATTTACTTTCAGTAAATCAGTTTCTGATTTATAAAACATTAAATATACTTTCCACTAATGTAACTGTACTGTCTCTTAACTTAACACTTTAAGAGACCTTTTAGAGAACATTACCCAACATTCTAAAAATGTTCCCTGTTCGCCGGCTATACCATCGTCTTCACCTGCTCTTCCTCAAACACATCAGTGAACACCAGAGTTTGATCAGACACAAGCCGCCTTACAGCCTGATCTGAGGCAGTCAGGTGCTCACATCGGCTGCCAAAGCTTTGGTGAGAAAACACTGCCATAAGTTCTACAGTCTTCCTCCCACACAGTTGCCTAGCAACGGCAAAGCTTGGGGTCTCACGCTGATGGTGGAGGACCAGCGCTAGGCAAGATTTATCGTTGCTGACGACTTTTATTTGATCTGGACGGATTAACAGCCCTGATGGAGCGGAGGCCACACAAACTCTGAGACAACCCCCACCTCGCTCACACGTGTGAGACGCTCGTGCACACAGCAGCCACCGTAAACAGATGTGGAATATGTAATTGGCAAAAGACAACAAGACAACTACGGTGTGATGTCTCTCTCTCTCTGTATCTCTCTCGCTCATGTTTCGCTCCACAGTCTAAGGGCTTGCTTGAGATCTTATGCAGTTGGCACCAAGTACGGCTGATTTTGAGGAGATGAGATTTCTGGTCTTGGCGTGATGTGATGAGCTGTTTGGAGACTAATTGCGGAGTGTAATCTGCTCTGATTAGTGGGAAAGGAGCGGGCAGGTGCGCACACACACACACACACGTCGGCCCGCCGCAGCTGCAGCCTGACCGTGTGCCAGATAAACAAAAGGCAAGAAGCCGAGGCTACGATAACGTGCACGCAATCTCGTCCGCCATGCTAATTAACCACCAACACACCTATCACACTTAACCGCCTGCCATATGTTTCCATCCAGATGAGTTCTCGTCTCCTCAACCTCCTCAGGAGCGCAATTCACATGCAATCCTAGAGTGGCTGTGACAAACTATTCAGTAGCGTTCACGGGACTCGGGCAAAACATACATCTTGTTTAGATTTCTGTAGCGCTGTCCTGGGCTAAGGAAAGCGCAGGAAAACACGCAGCGCTTGAGTCAGCAGGATCCGGGGGCTGGCGCATTAAGTTATCACGCCTCGCTGTCCCTGCCCACAGCTGACACAGGCAATTAAGGCTGAGGTTAATATCGCGCAGCCGTGGACCAAAAAAACTGCATATCTCCCTATCCTATCGCTTGGAATAAGGAACACCAGGTCCTCACAAAATTAGTGCTTGGACAGCACTTACAACGGCTGAGAGCGAAAACATTCTGCAGTCCAGCTTTAACCTTGAGGTAGAACCACAGTAACCGCGAAAGTTTTAAACACAATCACTGAACCGAGAACCCTAACCCGCTAGCCCGCGAGGTGAACCCAAACACACGACATGGATGTTTACAACGCTCTGGTTCGCTCAATCCGTGTCAGATGACAATTGATACATGTCATTCCATTACCACGCCATAAACTGTCCCTAGCGAAACACTGCCCTGCTAATCAGCTCTCGTACAAACAGAATTACATTTTCAATTGAATTTGCTTCGGGCCAGAAAAATATGACGAATCGTCAGGACAGTGCAGCCCTGTGGCCGTGGAAGGCCAGTTTACTTCTGATAATCGAGTTACAATGATACAAAGCACGAGGGAACGATTTCACGTAGCGCTCTGGCAAAAGCTGCGTTTGCAAAGAACGAATTCACATACCATAAAACCAACTGTGTTAAATTATCGCTTTAAAACATTTGACAAGTAAAGTTCACAAATATATTTTTACTATTTGTAGATTTTTATGCTGTGATTTCAGACAGAAGACTTTCATTAAAGTTATGCAACCTCCTCTAAAGCACTTCATAATAAAGAGATGCTACTGTCCATATTCTGTTGGGCTTTATCAGCATTACATCAAACCTGTTTGTTTAACATCCATCCACAAGTCTTATAAAAAGCCCAAGATCCCTTGTTCTGTTGCTCTATCTTATGTAAACACTGCAGACTGGGCTCTGATCAACAAACAAACAAACAAATAAACAATTATAAAGGTTTCCATAAGACACAATTTTAAAATGAGGTAGTTTTGCATGTCCCTGCTGGATTTTGTTTTGATAATGACAGTAATCTATAGCATCATAAATATATACAAACAACATAAATTTAGCTATGCTGAAATTAAAGCTGAAGTATAATGTACATGATCATTTATATGATAATACACATAATATGATCACAGAAGAAGCGCTCTGATTTAAACTATTTTTTAAATAATTCATGACAATTAGGAGACTATAAATAAAAAAGCACAATAATGCTCATCAAAACATGTCTTGCATTCATTAAATCAACCGTAAAAATTCCTGAAGACAGATTCTGATGGGAAACGTGTCTGTGGTCATGAGCAGGATTTCAAAGTCACTCTGTCCTCTGACAGAGATCAGCTGACAGGTGCTACTGAAACTCACGAGAGGAACCAAACAGCCCTGATTAGATCGTCTGCCGGGAAGATGCTGATGCACAGAGTTTCTGAAACACGGGAGAAAAAAATAACAAAAGTGCAAAACAGAAGCAGCCAACTGGGCTGTTTCTGTCCCTCATCTGCTGAGGTCCAGCAGACCCTGCCCACCAAACGCCCACCAGACCCCGCCCACCAAATGCCCACCAGACCCCATCTACACAGTCTTCACATGACTGTCAGATTCTGTGATGACCTGACGGCTGTTTCTGCCACATCAAAAACACTCACAAGCGGCTCTCAAGCAATTCACTGAACTGATACACCAGCTCACAGGAAACATTCTCAGAACGTTGGCTAAAGTTCTCTCAAAGCTATCAGAAACATTTGTGCAGTAATATTAGTAACACATCAAAAGTTCCTTTAAAGTAGTTAGAGGAACATTTTAAAAAGTTACAAATTAATGTTTAAATAACCTTTATATTCAAACAATGATGTTATCTAAATAACTGGACATTGTGAATGTTCCTACAACTTTCAAAACCTTTTTAACATTTTTGCTGCTTAATGGAAACATTAGGAAAATGTTCTTACAACCTAAAATTGTTAGCTGGGTTGTTACCCTGAAGACAGCGGACAAAGGCTAATCGGAACAGAAAAGACTCCCAGAGCTCTTCAGTTCTCTCCCAATCAAGACCTGATCCTCGCCTGGCATTTCATTAAAATCAAACAAGCGTTACGATGCGTCGGCTCGTGGGCTAATTCGAGGGGTCACGCTCGTCAGCGCCGGCCTCTTCTCCGAGTCATTAATGAGGGCTCAGACCGGCTCACGGGTTCCTCAAGTCAGCGACGCTCCTACAAGACCTCTTCATGTGATGAGCTTCTTCATAAAGGCTGAGGAGCCCGGATGACGCTTTACAATCCGTTCCCCCTTTTCCAGGCTAAATGAACAGTTATTGAGTGAAAACAGGTCAAGTGGACTGGGGGCACTCCGCTAAGAAAAGCAAAAGAGAAAAGCGTTATTGCGTGAAAGCTGAGGCGTCTACGAGCATCAGCAGCGTCTGAATGAGATGATTTGCACATTAAAAGCGGCAAATGTAGAGCAGCTTTGAGGAAGCCACCAGCAAGACTTTCTAAATAAATAAAGAAACAGTTGACAAAAACCCTCAGCGTTCTGTGCGATGAAACACCTGTTTCGTGCTTTTCGCTAGAGCGCTAAATCGATGCAGAAGCTGCGCTTGAATGTCAACAGTGTCGCTGATGTGTTTTGACACTGAGAGCTGTCAGTCATTCACTGAAGACACTTCCTGCCTTGGGCTCGTGATTGGGCGCGGGATGAGAGCATGTCTCCGCCTGACACCGGGAGTGAATGATACCAGCCGGAGCGCGCCGAAAACGAAGCCAAGAGCAACCCCGCCGAACGAGACCCCCGTAAAACACAGTTGTTTATACGCTCGACAGCAGGGCTGTGCCCTCCCTGACAGAACAAAAATGAAAGCAATATCAATGAAATATGACACTGATGATAGAGCCGGAGAGGAGATGGAAATGACTTGATTCTCCAGAGTTTTCCGGATGAGATCTGGTCTGTGAGGATGTGTTGGCGCTGAACTCTGGGATGGTTTGCGCTTGTCAGGTTTCTCAAACAATCAGGGCATCGACTCCTCTGGGACTTCTCAGAAATGAGCAGAAAACACAGCAGGTTTATATGAAGCTGCCGCAGACCCCCGTTCTTGTTAATAAACCGACTGTAAAGATCTGAAAACGACAAATCCCAGAAAAGCGTTTCATTTAAGTGATTGAGTCAACAGTGTTTTATGGAGCTACAGCGTGTACCAAACACTATAAAACAAACGCTACAATCAGCTGCGCTAGAAGTTTCTCTGAAAGCTGCTTCCTACACAGTCAACAATTTTAAATTCTAAGAACATTTCTGTAAAGTTTCCATTAAATAACAAAAACATTAAAAATGTTACATTGAAAGCTTGAGAAACATTCAAAACGTCCACTTTGTTAGTTATAAAAACATTTTCTGACATTTATTCTATAATGTTCTACAAAAACTTTAACTACATGCATACATCAAAAAACATTCTACTAACACAACTGCATTAATGTTAATAACCTTGAGAAACTTTTAGAGAACATTAGCCAACATTCTGAGAACATCCCCCTGTTAGCTGGGTACATGACGTAAGGTATCTGCACAATGTGTTGTGTGTGTGTGTGTGTCTGTGTCCTTGTGTGTCTGTCCCTCGCTGTAAGCAGGAATAGACTGTGTCCACCGGCTGTACAGCCACAGTTCTGAATGCCCTTGAAGACTGCAGAACAGAGGACAATAGGATCAGTTTAAACAATGCAAGCTCTCTTAACAACTGATCCACCAGCCCCACAACCACATCCCATCTCCACCAACACACACTCTCACACACACTCACAAACACACTCACAAACATGATCACCACTAAATCAATCTAGAGGCAAAATCAACTTTCTGAAGTTAAAACCACTGATGCATCAAATCTCAAATCTACAAAGAATCAAACCTTTTAAAGTACAACGTAAAACTGATCCTCAAGGAAACCGCGCATGATTTCACCGGACCAAACTGCTGTTAATTTAGCTCTTCATTTACTCCTGTCATAAATTTGATTTAATAGGAATAAATCTAACAGACTACATTACAAAAGTGATTTTTATGGCTTAGTTTACAGAAAATAATAAGAACTGAACACACAGTTTTCACAAGACATGCAATTGAAATAAAAACTATAACCTTGCTTTCCTTTGAGATCCAAAAATTGATTATAATAATATATTATTGACGCCTTCTCACAACATCTACATTGGAGCCTTTAGTGTGAAAACAGCCATTTCAGGTGTCACGGCTGTTTTTTAACATATTGCTGTAAGAATTCTCAGTAACTTTTTCCCAGCCCAGTTGCTCAGGTCTAAGTCTTTGGTATATTTCTGACAGGTGACAATAACAAGTCAAAAGTAAACTGAACATCTCATCTTAAAAGACTGCAACACATAAAGCGCAAGATATGCCACCGAAACACAATTTAACTTCAACTTAAAACACGTCACTGAGTTCTCTAAGCAGTTTCAGTCAGTCAGCAGTGTAGAGGCTCAATCCTCCTGCGCCTGCAGCACGAGGTCCTTTGACCCAGGTGTGAACTTGAGTGTCAATACAGATCTACAGTGTGTTATTATTTGATCGGCAGCCGACGGCTGGGGATGTAATTCCAGATCATTGGAGAGCTGGTCGGCACACTGGACATAAGTGGCCACAGCTACACTTCTCATTTTCCTCTGCAGGAAGCCTGAGTGTTTACATCAAATTTACTGTTTTTTTAGCCCCTCTTGGGCAACCAGAGAGCACAAAAGAGCACAAGGAGAGACAGCCGTGTAAGAATGAAACAGGAAAGATAATTAACCATTAGATCTAATCTGACAGAGCAGCGATCTGTGACGTTTGCACTGACTGCTGTCACCTGTGTTTGAAACATGAAACAGCAGGTTACTTTACATGAAGCTCACTGAAGCCAAACTGACATTTCTCAGGAAATCATTATTATAAACTTAGCATTGTGAGGAGATCGTTCTGAACACTTGTCTGTCATTAACTGATTTTTGTTTGGTTTCAACCCCAAAAAACTGAACTGCTTTAACTGTGGATCAAGACAAGACTCACGACATGTCTTCACAGCGATTCCCAGCTGTTGACGTCGGAGCGCCACGACCCACCAAAAGCTGTAAATGTGCTTCCCAGAGCAACTGCCGCCAAGAGTCTATCATTCATTAGGTTTCCACCATCATCACATTCATTCCAGACACTTAATCACTAGGATAGAGATAAAATAAAACACTGAAGGTCACCAGGGGAAGAGAGCGATAGAGGAGAGATACCACGGACGGGTGAAGATGTACGACCTCATTTTGATTGAGGACGTGGCGCCTTCAGTCACACCCGACAGAACACCCGATGAGGAGATGCGTTCTGACTGGAGACCTTTATCACGGATGCCAACGTTCCACCGTGCAACACATCACAAGCGAAGAACTCAGCCGTATCGAATCGAAAACATTTAATAGGAATATCTGAATCAACCCTTTTCTTTATTCGCTCTGGAATGAGCGACAGCAGAGCGTTAAGCGAAACTCTGGGTTTGAGCGACACAGATTCTTCTCATCATGCATATTTCCTATTCTTTCCCATCAGGTGTTTTTTTTCCCTGTCTAGTCGTCTGATGTTTTGACATATTTCTCTGCCTCGCCGAGCGCTCGCTTCTGATTTGCCGTGCTGTTTAATGTTCATGAGGGGAGGCGCAAAGTCAGTCCGTTGACAAGCCACTGGCTGTTGTTACAAGATTTCAGACAGACAAAGACGACGAGATGCACCACAGAGATGCCCCACACTCCACTGCTTCAAAATAAAAAGCGCCTTGACCTCCCTTGCAGCCGACTTCACCTCTCAACTGTGACGGACGGACAGTGCCCCAGTCTGGTCCCGCAGGCCGGCGTGTTTAAATAATACGGGCTTTCTGCACGCCCCGGGCCGGCAGCCACCCACCACACTGGGAAACTTCTAAAGCTTAATCTGCTAAAATGCAAATGTGCCAAATGAGAGAAGGAGTTTAAAGGGGTATTCACGTCTCAAAGGAGGGCACGCTGTGCTGCGACTGTAAACGGACACGCTTAAACCCTCCTCTAAGGCCGCACTGACAACCAAATCAGAAATATAATAGTAGATTTCTGGCCAAGAATTTGTATGCCATTTGAATATGAAAGAAACCCAAAGGGGTGTCTGCTGTATGGCGGGGCGTAGAGTTTTGCTCGAGGATATTAGATCTTTCAAGAGGCAAGATCTCAGCTTTGTTCACACGCCGTGATGACAACGGCAGCGCGTACCGACTGAGGAAAAATTGTCAAGGCAACGTGTATCGAATTTCACAAAGTTCCAGAGCAAAGCGATTTCCCCCCCTCTCCAAATCTCCCGCCGAAGACAAAACAAGCCATCCACGACGCATCCTCTTACTTTAAAGAAAACAAGTGGCTGACACGTTTCCTGCCAACAGGCCCTTTCCTCAGATAACGCAACGCTCCCGTCAACAGGAAGTCCTTACAGTGCCTCCCGTCTGTACGTCAACGAAACAACTCGCCGCCCTCAGCCTACCCCGCAACGGTTGAGGAAAACCTGACAGAAAATCTTGCTTAAAACAGAACAAATGGAAACAGAGAGGAAAGAGGACTGGACTTGGGAGTGTGAGCTGCCTGTGAGTCAGTCGAGGAGAATGACTGAAGGAAAGACCTTGAAATGCTCTTGGTCTGAGAGGCAGCTTTATAATAGCCTCAACAATACTCCTGAAATCAATTAACGTGCAGCTGGAGGTATCAGCATTACAAACAGCCTGCCATTACCTCACAGCACACAAATAGTTCCCGCCTGAGAGCTGTCCAGACGGATGGACAGCATTATGGGGGGGGGGGGGTGTTTCAACATGAACACAAAAGCCCACACTTGCCTTGAAGGCATGTGTCAATGCTTTATGTTTGCTAGAAGCCCGGCCCGCTTACCTGGAGCGGTCGGTGTGCATCCACGGTTTGGAAATTTTATTGACATGCAAAGAAGTTTGTAAAAACAAAGAGAAGCTCACGTTGAGCGCTGGCTACATCTGAAATGCTGTGAAAAACCTGAGGCGATGCTTCATAAGGCAGGGGCTATAATGTTTGGGCAGCTGCTAATAGAAAAAATGAGAGAGAGGGAGAGAGAGAGAGAGGGAGAGGGAGAAAGAGAGAGAGACGCTTTCTGCAGGCTGCTGTGATGACATGCAGCCTTTTTCCTTTTTTTAGCAAGGGGGCTTATCTTTGTCTCTATGGTAACTGTGTCTCTGGGTGGTTATTAGAAACCCTGAACTTCCTGTGCATCTGCGGGATCAGCCAATCACGCGCTGTGTTTTCATAGGCGGGGATAGCTCGTGCTATAGGCAGTGAAGAGCGACCACATGAGGGGGCCATGGAAACAGAGGGTCGGGGGAAAGCTGCTGTCGGGGGTGAGACAAATGTAAACTTATACCACGTCAATTCACATTAAACAACAAGCGACTGTCTTTTCGTTGCGCTACATGTTTTTACAGACCAATTTACCAAACTAGGTTAACAAAATAAGTCATCAATTTCAAATCTCATATTTCCAGCAAAACGGTATCCATGCCACAAGATGTTTCCAAAACAGACACTGGTATCAAGGTATTTTATTACTTTTTTCCAGACTAAAATGGAAACTCTTTTGGAAAACACAAGCTCAGCATCTCAGATTCCAAGAAAAAAAACTTGCTGTAACACTGTGGCGAAGAGACTCGCCGACAGACGGCCGCAGAAAACCCAGCCATCAGCAAAACAGCTTAGTTACCACAGTCCAGATTTAATGACATCAAACCCACAGCCTGTGCAATTTACCAACACGTTCATTCTCTGGGATTTAAAGGCAGAGAACTTCATTCTTACGAACGCCAATGAACGAACCGAATACAGTTGCAAGGCAAAAAGCTGATCTGGGCAGACAACAGAGAGCGCATTTCCAGCTGGAATTTCAGCTGTTGCATGCACAGAAAACGCTGCAACTTAACACTATCAGATTATAGTAAGAAGCCGTAACATTCCCAGCGTGTGAGCTAGCAAAGCAATTAACTGTGAATTCTGAGAAAAAAAGTATCTGACAATATACTGCGTTTTAAATGAGGTACTTACAGCAGACACACGCGCCAAACGCTGATCAATAGCAGTTTCCCAACATTATCTCTGTCTCTTTGGCTTAAGCAGTAAAAATCATAGCAAGCGTTGTGTCTCACTTCTGCTGTTCGTTCTTTCCCTCCGCCTGTCGAGAGACTCAGCCAGTGCTGACTAGTTTTCCACCCAGCAAGCGCATTTAACTTTCACTCCGTGGCTCCTTTATTTAACGCTGCATTTGTTGACAAGTCTCGGAGCAAAGTTCCTCTCGCAGAACCCTGCGTGCTGAACTTGAGAACATCAAATATAAACAAATCCCGACCAGAACAGAGCGCCCCAGCCTCTAAGGGCGAAATGTTTCTCCAGCTACACTACACAAAAAACACATTTTATAACAAGAAAACGTTGCAGAGGGACTGGGAAAGAGCACAAGTGACGCTCGGTGAGCAGACCATCGCCAGCAGGAGCGTCTAAATCAAAACTGTTTACAACTGCAGCGGTTTTCGTTCCTCTCTGACAGGAGCGTCCCTCTGCCCGGACTCCCTGTCACAATATTTCATCCGCTGCATGTCCCACACGTAACTTAACTTACCAGCAGCATCTACACCCGCAAACAGACGCCGGCTGACTCCTGAGCAAACAGAGAGCGCTCACACATTACAGCAAGAATTAACAATCACACAAACCTTATAATCCAGATCGTCTCCCGATTGGCTGCCGGCGCATGGGCTCCAGATTTTTAAACCCTGGTTAATCCCTCCATTTCTCTCAGATTCAGTATTTCAGCAGTGACCACAGTGGGCTCTAACATTCACTTTGCCTTTTCTCTCTCTCTCTCCCTCCCTCTCTTTCTCTCTCTCTCTCTGCACTCTGCTCTGAGACCGCTCACTGAGCGCTGGAACTAAGAGAGCCCAACAAGGAGGGAAGCGTCCACTGGGTCCTAGTGTCTCTGGTGTTAACTGAAAGAATCTCATTGTTCTGCATGTAACCCTGGCCAGGCTAATGACTGTCGGTTGTCAGAACGTTTTCTCAATGTTTCCATTACTGTAAAATGTTACGAAGGAACATTAAAACATCCAGATTTTAAGATTTTAACCTCCTTTTAAACGTTTTTTTCAACATTCCCCTACAAAACGTAAGAATAATGTTTCTCATAATACAATAATGTATAACATTAATATAATATATATATATATAACATTAATAAAGCGTTCTACATAACATAACAGCAAGAATGTTTTGATAACAATGAAAAAACTTTTAAAGAATGTTCGTCAACATTGTAAGAACATTTCCTGTGAGCTGAGGGGCAATACACTTACAGACAGACAGTAACTCCAGCGCTGTGCAAGAGTGAGTGTGGTGCCGTTTGTGCCACAGAGATGGAGTGATGTTGTTTATTATCCATTACCTGAAAAAGAAAGAAAGAAA
>JBAJNP010008390.1:0-20358 GCA_036877545.1 Yasuhikotakia modesta
GATATTTATTTATCAATCATTAAACCCCTATTTGGAAGTTGAAAAAAAATATAGCATTTCAACAATTATTTATTAATTATTTTAAATGTTGCCAGAAACGTAATCATGAAGTAGCAACAGAACTTGCCAAGGAATATTAACCCAACTATCTGAATGTACTGAGAGCCACAGAAGTATAGAGACTTGATGTCAGCAAGTCTCTTAATGTAATGTTGTACAACACTAAAATGTTTTATCATTTCTTTTGTGCACAACCGATAAACTTAACAAAGGCTGAAACTAGCAAGCTAACGATAAATGTGGGGCTGCCGCTCAGGATAATAGTTTTCAAGAACATAAACTGGTAAACAGCCTAGGCTACTAACACGAACACCAAAACTTAACTTGAGCTGTTAAAAATTATTGCAATTTATGCGAGAAAATTGATGGATAGCTTCCTGCACGTCTCTTACATTGACCACCTTCTTCCAATATTCTGTTAAGTCTGGGCAAACTGCTGAGTAAAGCACCAATCAGAGGCCGCATATTTATGATGTCATCAAGTAGACTTATTAAAGTATTTTACAGTATTTTAAAACTACAAAAATACAAAACACTGAAGTATTTTGTTTCAAAATGCAAAGCCATTTTCATCAACCCTATCAAATACAAATTACAAAATACTATTTTATATTTGAAATACATATTTGAAATACATGAATCATAAATACTGCCCATCCCTGGGTACCAGCCTCTTGAGGTTGCAAAAGAGAAGCAGCAGAGGTTGCTTCCTGGGTCTGCTTCCTTCCGGGGTGGAACCTGAGAGGAATACTCGCTTGAGGCTGCTGTGCCCTGAACCACTGGAGATGGGAGGGTTGGCATACTGGTCTCAAGAGGGCCCTGGAGGACAATTGGCAGCGTATAATGTGACATTATACCCCGGGGGTCTACCCTCTGAGGTCCTGACGCACAGAGGTCAGGGTTCTGGCCCGAAATCCTCCTAGAGGCTATAGCACTCCTCAGATCTTGTTTGGATAACCTTGGGCCTAAGCGTCGGGTCACCCGCTCTGTTTTTGTGTGTCCCTTCTTGATGAGGTGGTACACTGACCCTCTGGAGTGAGAGCAGCGAGGGAGAAAGCACTGGAACACTTCCGCTTGCTTACACTCCTCCTAAAACCTGCTGATGACCAAATTGAGGTCCAGGAGAAAGACCCTGTCCTTTTCTTTGAGGTTAAACAGGGTCAGCCAAAGATCTTGCTCTGTGACCAAGGCTGCCATAGACCTTCCAATAGTATGGGCGGTTTCCTTGGTGGCACGCAAAGATAGGTAGGGAGGGCAAAGTCGGAGCCCTCAAGGATGATGCCGTCTCAGCTAGCCAGCTGTCACAGAAAAACAGACAATTGACACACAATTCAACATGGAACACTTTGCTGAATGAAGGAAGCAGGGCCGAGTTGTGCAATGCACATGCTTATATAGCCTCCTGGTCATGACCTTACCCATTCTGTGATGTATCGCCCCGTGATTGGAATATTAGATGCATGATTCAGAGTGCATGAATACTGGAGGAGTTCCCATAGCATTTTGATGCAGCTCGAGTTCCTGAAAGGGAACTACAATTTCCAGTGGAGACACGCCATTAAACTTGTTACTAAGCATACAAATCAGCATCCATACCCATGCTCGCCAAGCCCCCCATGTTGCCATACATAGAGGAAGTGGGGCTAAAGAGGCAAGCTGAATAAGGCCTATTCCAAGACCTTGACACCTCAGCATTGAATGGCAGTGGGACCAGCACCATGAGGAACGCTAACAAGGGCTCCCTCCTCAAAAGAGCCCATCTAGAGTGAACCACTAATGGAAGTAGTACGCAATGTGGACAGTCAGCCCCCTCAAGAGCTGACTGAGCATGCTTCACTCCTAAGAAAACAACGCACAGAGAGTGTGTATCCTCACCCGTGATCCCGTATCCTCACACGCATCAATCCCTTTGTTTACACTTCAGGTGAAGGGCCCTTTTCCTGAAACCAAATTCATATTTAATTAGATCAGACAAATAGTTTTGTGTCCGCAACACTAAAACAAGTGTTTCATTTGCTTTATATTCAGAATCACTGTCCAGAGGAATGAAAGGTCTCACAGTCTTGTGAATCATCAGTAATTTCATGGACACTGTCATACTCCTTTCAGCCCCCACTTATTCCCCATTTATAAAGCTAAATGATAGAATATCATATAAAATATTACAAAAACACTAAATAAGACAGAACACATGAGATACCTTCACCCACGCCATTGGATTCTGTCGTTGGGCCAATGGGTGGTCCTTACAATAGCATAAATCTCATTGTGTTGTTGCTGCCTTTGCCAAGCAAATGGTTTCCAGGCATAGAGCTTCTGTCCTTGGAGCAATTTTGTTATATTTCTCCACAGATGTCAGGATTCCCATCTCATTCCTAATCTTGCTGTAATTCTGGTATGATCTATGTTGCCATATCTTTATTGCATCTTTATAGAGACCCTGGGAACATCTCTTGATATTCAGCACCAGCACGTCCATTCCACTGACCAGAGCATTAACATCATATGTGGTTGTTGCTTATGATGAGAATAAGTGGGTTCTAGTGTGAAGTACAATATCAGTGCAATCACTATGGTGCAACACAAGTAATTACTGTATTATTTATAAATAGGGTTGTCAAACACCGGTGTGATCATCCCATTCAACAAATCATCTGCAGCCTCAGCAGGGTCCTTTTCAAGAAGGATAAAGATTAAAGCTTTGCTCTTTAATCTATCTTTTCCTCATTGATCATCTGCCTCATTTCAAATTAATCATAATCATGTTGTCCTCATAATTTCATCTATATAACCAGCCTTAATTCCTCCTGGTAACAGCAGATTGTTGCTAGAGCTGCTATCAGAAACCTTGGACGTTTTCTACTGCTCTGCTTTTATCTTGGTCTCAATCCTGATAAATCTATGATTCTCCACTCTACTACCAAATCAAATTTATCCCATATTCTATGCAAGTCTTTAATGTAACCTATAATTGCCGTTTCACCTGTCTTAGTCATGATAACTGACTGCAGCTTTAGCGTGCCAATCTCTGGAGATTTTGTTCCTTGCCACTGTGGCCCTCTTGGCTTGCTTGTAGGGAATCTGCTGACATTATCTTAGATAATTTCATATAACTGCTATCTTGAATACTGTCTAGAAATTTTATAGTTACCTATGTATGTCAGTTATTCCACATAATATTATATTTTACATCTCTGTACACTGTCATTCTGTGTTTACTGTCATTTGTACAGCTGCTTTGTAACAATGTTCCTTTGTGAAAGTGCTTTATAAATAAACTCGCTGGTGGCCGGAAGAGAGGAAGGCAAAACCCAAAGTATGACAAGAGGGTGGGAGTTAATGCTAGGCTAAACACTTACACAGAACATACACTAGCTTGCCAGCTCTTCCATCTATTATACTCGCTACCCAGATAGCAAAATGCGATTGAATCAATGTTGAAATGGTAACAATCACATACACACTGAGGAATTATATTTGTCTTTTTGCCCTCATTCTGTGTTATTTTGCACACATATCTGAATTGCAGAGGCTTCTGTTTTTATAAATTGTGGAAATTAAATTTAAAGGGTTGCAGTCCAGAAGACACTTTTGTTAATGTCCTCCATTCTAGTAGCCCAAGTGACTCAGCAACAGTTTTTCCTATCCTTTATGTACCCAGGCAAGTTTAGCAACGGAGAAATACAAAGTGTGTGCCACCATGCTGGTGATTGTCTTATCCATCTATACTTGTGGGGCTCACAGCTTGATTTGGCTAAAGAACAGAGAGACACAGGCTCTGCCTTTTTCTTGTTTTTCAGATGAATTGGATGAGCATACACTAGCGTCAGAAGCCTGCACAGTGGTCTCTTCTGTGCTGGATAATGAGCTCATGTTAGCAGCTTCAGATGACATTCTGACTGCTAGCAACTAGATGGGTGCACCTTCATGAAGTGCATGGATGAAGCCAAGGCTCATTTACATGTATTCTTTTATTAGACACTTTTATCCAAAGCAACTTACAAGTGAGGAATATATCAGCGCGTCAACATAAAGAGGCAAATAGACACTGCAAGTGCTCAAAATGCAAGTTCTGGAGATTGCTCAGAGTATTAAAAGCCACAGTAGAAAAGGATTAAATGAAATGAAAAGAATAAGAAAAGAGGGATTTTTTATTTATTATAGATTAAGTACTCATGAAAAAGATGGGTTTTCAGCTCTCTTTTGAAGATTGCCAGTGATTCTGCATTCCGGATATAGGCAGGAAGATCGTTCCATCAGCATGGTGCAGTGAATGAGAATGTTTTGGAGAGTGATTTTGTGCCTCTCTGTGATGGTACCACAAGCTTTCGCTCCTTCAGTAAGCGTAGGTTTCTTGTAGGAGTTTAACCACGTAAGAATGAGTATAGGTAGGGGGGTGCTGAGCCTGTGAAGGATCCGTAGGCAAGCGTCAGCGCCTTGAATTTGATGCGGGCAGCAAGTGGTAGCCTATGTAGCAAGATGAAGAGTGGTGTTTAGCTGCTCTCCCCGGCTGTACAAACGGCGTTCAAACCTTTCATCGCCTCCCCGATGAAAGAAACGGCCGTGATGCACGGCTACGGTTTATTTTAGCCATGGATTATTACTTTGCTCTGCTCGTTTTACATCAAACAGTTTTACAAACCTGCCACGTCTCTCAGCGCCTGATGCTCCACATAAAGATCAACAATCATCACAAGCTGTATTACATTGTTAGATTGTTGTTTTTAATAGTTAAAATGAGAACATAAGTTCTAAGTGAAAGTGAAGTGTTTGTCAGTTACGGTTGCCCATAACCGAAATGTGACCTCTGCATTTAACCCATCCATGTGAGGAGTGAACACACACACACCCAGAGCAGTGGGCAGCTATCCCTGCAGCGCCTGGGGAGCAATCAGGGGTTAGGTGCCTTGCTCAAGGGCACTTCAGCTGCTATCTGCCGGTGCTGGAATCGAACCAGCAACCTACTGATTACAAGCCCGACTCCTTAACCAGTAGACCACAACTGCCCCCTGTTCTGATGTGTGTACGGCTAGCATTGGCAATGTAAACAAACGTTAGCAACATCCATAGATTAAGTGCTTAGGTTACCTTGGTTTCGTAAAGAAGGGAAAGATCAAAGGTGAAGAGGGGAAAGATCAAAGGAGTTGTGGAAAAACCTATAATACACCACAGGGCAGCTCTGTGGACATATGTGTGCTCACACTTTGGCAACACACCCCACTCAGGGGTAGGAAAATGCTTTGGCCAGAGAGGCGCAAAGTCTAGATACATAGGGGCCACAGAAAAGGGCCTGAAGGTCACCAACTCACCTCAGAGAGGTGATGGCTAGTTAAATGGCTACTTTGGCTAAAAAAAATTGGAGATCAGAAATCAGTAAGATGGTCTTAACAACCTCAGTTGAGAGACCAAAAGCTATGAGTTGAAAAGAGGTACAGATGATGCCTCTGTCAAGTCTGTAGCATCCAGGCTCCATTTAACTGGACGAGCCAGAGAGAATCAAAGGGGATATTACATCTTGAGAGTGGAAGAGGTCCAGTTGGGCTTTCCCAAAGCTTCTACATATGTGCTTCACAACATCAGGCTGAAGCATTTAATCTCTCGACAGGATGCCCGCTCCCAAGTTGCATCCAGGGAACTGAACTGCCCTCAACAAGAGGAGTTTTCCCTGGGACCATGTTGGTATTTGGGATGTTGGTATTTCAGGTCCAGGAACTGCCAGAAATTCCAGGCAGTAGATGTGATGGTGGTGACCTCCACACAGACTGCAGGATACATCTGTCACAAACATTACAAGAGCTCCCAGTACCGGGCCCTAGACTGGGCAGCCACTCATGACCACACCCCAACCGGTGTGGGATGCATTCGTCACTACTCCACCACTAGCCTTATGTATCACTGATGCTGCTCCTGTGTGGCCTAGCAGTTGCTAAAACTGCTTCACAGTGAGTGACTGGCTTTGTCTGACTTTCATGACTGCAGAGAGGATCAGTTCTACTCAAGTGGGAGACATATGGGCCCACATCATGGTCGAATTCAAGATAAGTGGTTCTCTGAACCGGAGAAAGTACACTTTTAAATTATAAACATAGATATTATTTCTGTATGCGGATGCCCTGGTATAGCAAAGAAGCCAGAGTTCCATCCACACACTTGATCAAGGTGCGGGGTGAGAGAGCAAGGCCAAACCGAAGTACTCAAAATTGGTAAGCTTTGCCCCTGAAAATTAACCTCAATGACTTCCTGTGGTGAGGAAGGATAGGGATGCGAAAATAAGAAAATAGATCTATGGTCACAGACCAGTCCTCTGACCTGATTTGGGACACCACCGGTTCTCACAGTGAGCATTATGAACTTGATCTAAACTAGATGCACCCCCAAGCAACGGCTGTAAAGCCCATACTCCCACCTTACTGGCCTCCTCCCTCAAGAGAGTCTTTGCTTCTTGTTCCATAACCAGAGCCTAAACAGGCCCAATAAATGTAGGGTGAACCCCACCTAAAGTAGGCGGGTGAGAAATGAAGAACAGAAGGCAACATTCTGCTTTGTATGTCATTGTATACATGTTAACAAGAACAAAACCATGGTTCAAAAATTAACACAAAAAAGTGTTTTTTTTTAAAGTGTGCTGCTTACTGTTATTGGTCGATGAAGGACAAGCCAGAGATACAGGAAACCAAACACAATCCAATATACACATTGTCATCATTACATTATCAAGGACCCACAAGGAAGAAATGACATGGAGGAACTTAAACAGTGATACTAATCAATAAACACAGGTGAGGGTGATAAACAAAACAAGAACAGGAAAAACATTGGGCAAAACCAAATGACAAAGAATATGGGGGTATACATACGGCAAAACAGTTTGGGGGTACTGTTACATATAAGTCCTTTCAAATTCAATAAATTTCCATTTAAATTTTGTCACATACATTTCGTACAGAGTACGACATGCAGTGAAATATTTTTGACAACTGTCCAACATCTCTTTAAGACCAAAAATAACATTCAAATAAAACACCTACTAGTTTTATGGAGATGAAGATAACCAAAAGATATTGCAGTCTGAACTATAACCTTTCTGTTGCCATCAAAACTTCTGAAAATGTTTGTGCCACCTACTTCCACATTTGAAGGATGGTTCTCGGATGTCTGCTGGCTCTGACCTGATCAGAATATAGTGTCAGTAAGCCATTCGAATAAGGTTTGGACTGTGTGTTTTATACGTTCAGCAAAAATGACACAACAACTGAATTCACTGGCAAAGGTGTGTAAAAGTTATTAAGATGACAGGTAAGAAGATGACATAAGTCACTATGTTTAGGGATTTCACAGGATGCTCTTAAGAGATTATATAAAAAGTCCTGAAGCAACGTTAGGGACACATATACATAAACCTATTAAGGAGAAAGTTCAAGAGATTTGTGCCTGAGAATTTGGTCATTCCTTCTTTTATACTTTCCTTGTTGTCCTTGTTTCTGGGCTGTTTCTCTCCACCTTTTCATGTCTTTTCTGACACATAGATCTGTAGAAGGGAAAGGAGCTGCAGCCCTCACACATGCAGATGTGATGTTGCCATGGAAAAACGTTTATGCAATCCTTACTGAAAAACTTTTTAACTGGCATTTATTTGAGGTCACATACAGTATAAAGAATGTATATGTACTACATACAAACACTGACAACATTCAAGCAATTTAGTTCTTTTATGAATGCACTTAAGTAAAAAAAAAAATTTGAAAAAATTATCAAATGTACAAAATGAAGAACATGAGAAAACTTTTTTATTTTTGCAATTGTTTATAGTTATAACTGCTTAACATTAACATACATTTTTTAAATAATATTTATGTGTATGTACTATATATTATATTACTATATATTATGTGTACTATAGAGGTCTGCAAGCCTGTCGGATCAAGCTCAGGACAATAGATCGGGCTCGGGTTGGACTAATTATACGTCTTTCCTTTAACTGTCCATATTAGCACTAAGCACACATTGACTACTACAAACCTGATTCCACAAAAGTTGTGACACTGTACAAATTGTGAATAAAAACAGAATGCAATGATGTGGAAGTTTCAAATTTCAGTATTTTATTCAGAATACAACATAGATGACATATCAAATGTTTAAACTGAGAAAATGTATCATTTTAAGGGAAAAATAAGTTGATGTTAAATTTCGTTGCATCAACATATCTCAAAAAAATGGGACAAGGCCATGTTTACTACTGTGTGGAATCCCCTCTTCTATTTATAACAGTCTGCAAACGTCTGGGGACTGAGGAGACAAGTTGGTCAAGTATAGGAATAGGAATGTTGTCCCATTCTTGTCTAATACAGGCTTCAAGTTGCTCAATGGTTTTAGGTCTTCTTTGTCACATCTTCCTCTTTATGATGCGCCAAATGTTTTCTATGGGTGAAAGATCTGGACTGCAGGATGGCCATTTCAGTACCCAGATCCTTCTTCTACGCAGCCATGATGTTGTAATTGATGCAGTATGTGGTCTGGCATTGTCATGATGGAAAATGCAAGGTCTTCCCTGAAAGAGACAACGTCTGGATGGGAGCATAGGTTGTTCTAGAACTTGTATATACCTTTCAGCATTGATGGTGCCTTTCCAGATGTGTAAGCTGCCCATGCCACACGCACTCATGCAACCCAATACCATCAGAGATGCAGGCTTCTGAACTGAGCGCTGATAACAACTTGGGTTGTCCTTGTCCTCTTTAGTCCGGATGACATGGCGTCCCAGTTGCACGTTAAGTACTGTATTTCTCATGCTCAAGTCTGGATGTTCTGGATTTTTTGTTTGCTTTTCTCCTCCCCTTCTACAAAGCCCAGCAGCAGTTGAAAAGTGATAAATATCCAACCTTGAACCCTATTGTGTTGCGGCACTAGAGGCTGAAGCGTCATTGCCAGCCAGTAAGCACGAAAATGCTTTATCAAGCCACCATCCATTAACACCACTTAGTGTGGATTGGTAAGAAGGTCTACATTCAGCCACTCCATAAACATAAAAAATTTAACCAGTTGTGGATGTCACTGAGAGAGAGTTAGAAATGAGATTACGTGGCCTGGCCCCACGGAGATGACACAGCTGATGATGAGGTCCACATATACCTCAACCTTAACTCCATCAGCAAGCAATATGACGATTGAGATGTCCTGGGTTGGTGGAGTTAATATGAGAAGACCATTCCCTTGTTGTCAAGCCTCGCCCATCATGTATTGAGCATAACTGCAAGCAGCAGTAGCAGGGAATGCATTTTCAGCACTGGAAGGGTGTTGGAGGAGTGAAGAATATCTCTAAAGCCTTTACATTATGTTGTGAAAAAGAATCACATCTACCATTGAAGAATGTAATTGTGATGTTAATTGCAGCTGTTTTGCAAATAAATATGTTAGTCACCCATTGACGCCCATGACGGGTCACCCATTTGCATTAAGTGTTTTCAGGGATATAAAGTTTAACACATCTTTAAAATCAGTTGTTTATGAAAGGCTTTTATAGAGAACTGTGATTCAGAGTAGCACCTGTAAGCAAGAAAAGTGACAGGGATAAAAACAACATGCGACAGCTTCAATGTTTTACAATTAACATAATAGTAATGAATCTGGATCACAGTCAAATATTATGAAAAATGAGTTTAAAAACTGCCTATTATTACTTTATAATGCAAATTATTATAATGTAAATAAGTTACCACCCACTATTAAACACCTTTCTAAATGCTTTGCAAAGGGAATGTTTAAAAAAGCTTTACCATATGAGCTTTATCATATAGACTAATGAGGCTATGTTGCGCAATTGTAAATGTCTGTGGATAGGGCATTTCTGGAATACATTAGAAGTGTAATTATTTCATGTTCCACAGGTTATCCACACTGTGTATGCATAATATACACATTAAAATGTCCTTTACCATGATTAAACAACTCCTGTGACTTGTCCTCACTCCAATGGACACTTCAAAAATCTACCTTTGTGCCAGCAGACCATGTGGATAAAGATCATCACCTCTCAACTGCCTCTCTCTTGCTCTCTGAATGCATGCTGGGAGAGAAATTGTGAACATTTCCTGACCTGTTTTTGCTGAAACAAGCACTGAAAAAACTGAGATATTGGTTAAAGCTTAATTGCTTAAAGCTTTAATTGCTTAAAGCTTAGTTCGCCTGTATCATTAAAAGTGTTCTGGTAAATGTTCGCTGAGGCTACCAAGAGTCTTCAAATATGGAATTGAACTTAGGAGAACCACAGAATGGATTGATGCCATAATTGTATGTGGCATTCTGGAATGCAATGTTTCTGTCCCTGCTGCTGTTCCCTTGTCATTGGAAATACCATTCTTGGAGAAATTACCATTGCAATTGATGAATAGGTTTAAGTCAACGTCAATGAGAGCAACATTGCAAAAGCTGAAAACTGAGGATCTCAGTTTGAATACAGATAAAGTTGTAGTTGTACAGTCTGTTGCCGAACATCTGAGCAGATTTGCATCCTCATGGCCCCGGCACAACTCACTATAGAAACGTGAATAAACACTGGTGATGAGTTGATAGGTTCCTTAAGCTAAAATGAATTAAATTATATTAATACATGTAACATAATTTTGAGTTATATGAAGTTCCATTACTGTAGGATCCCTGCAAAATATTAATTCATTGTGCATTATTTTTGTTTTGAGGTAATTTTAACATTCAGTTTTGAGATTCTAATCCACCAACCGTCCTCCCTTTTTTATGTTTAAATCATACCCGTACTGCATGGAAATACATTTTCCTAGTAACATAGTCTGTTTATTGTACTAACAATCCTGTAACTATCTTACTAACTATACTAACTATCTTAATACTGCATAAACTATATTTGTTTATCTGCAATGACAAACATTATGTGCTTAAAAATCATTATACATGGAAGCATATTCAAATTCATAATACTCTACGGAGGGAAAATCTGGTTATTTTTTCCCAAAGTGTGAACTTTCTGTATGCTGTCAACCTGAAGAGGCTTACATAAACAATTAATCGGTTATAGATGTATTTATTATATTTTGTTACAATATTTTTTGTATGTCTACACTACAAAGTTTTGATTGTACTAAAGGAAGCATTTGCATGAAGACATGCATAAAGTATTAGTATTAAGTGTTAATACACAGTCGGTAATAAAACACTGTCTGCTACATATGTCTGCAACAATTTCGAGTTTTAGTTTAACTACCCCAAACATTGTTTTCATAACATTATCTTGACTTACCGGCTGTTAACAGATTTTAGCTCAAACTTGTTTAAGAGAAGGCATTTTTACCTCCAACATATTCACCTCGCAGCATAACATGCTGAACATGCTGCACCACAGTGATGCAGAACTGACCCTGCATTAGATGATCGAGATCAGACTCCAACAGTGGACTTTGTCACAATAGACATTGCCACTGTAATGCCAGACCAGCAGAGGGAGCTCTTTCCCCCTAACTGTTTGTGATCACACCCTCTGCTTGTGTCTGCAGCAGCTTCCTGTTTGCTGGCCATAAAAGAGAGGTCAGCGGTAGCTGGGCTGGACTCAGAGACGCCAGCGGCATCTGGCCTTGACTCTGGGGTGACAGCAGCATCTGGCCTTGACTCAAAAATGACAGCAGACTCAGGAATGGCGGCCATGACGGGTGCTGACTCGGGATGGGCGGCCATGACGGGTGCTGACTCAGGATGGGCAGCCATGACGGGTGCTGACTCTGGAAGGGCGGCCATGACGGGTGCTGACTTGTGCTTGGTGGCGAACTTGAATAAGGATGGGTGGCCATGACGGGTGCTGACTCAGGATGGGTGGCCATGACGGGTGCTTACTCGGGATGGGTGGCCATGATGGGTGCTGACTCGGGATGGGTGGCCCTGACGGGTGCTGACTCATGAAGGGCGGACATGACGGGTGCTAACTCGGGAATGGCGGCCATGACGGGTGCTAACTCGGGAATGGCGGCCATGACGGGTGCTGACTTGTGCTTGGTGGCGATCTTGTCACGTGCAGGCTCCATTGCGGCGGCCATCTTGTCATGTGCCAACTCTGGCTTGGCGGCCATCTTGTCATGTGCAAACTCCGGCTTGGCAGCCATCTTGGGCTGTGGCTCGGGGAAGGCGCAAACACAGGGATGGAGGCGGATCCAAATGAGGTTTCTTTTATTTTTATTGCGAGGCATGGTCAAAAACGGGCAAGGTCAAATCACAGGCAATCAGTAATAACAAAGACAAATCTAAACTCGTAAATCCAGTGAACAATGCAAAGGGTCAGGGCAGGCAGCCAAATCCAAAAACCACAAAACAATCCAAAGCCAAAACACAAGGAACACAGAAAACACAAGGAAAACAATACATACAATACAATACATTGCAACTTCCTGTTTGGTTGGCCTCTGCTTTATAGCCACCAAACAGGAAGTTGCATCAGAGGAAGCAGAGGGAGCAAACACAAACAATCATGGGGCTAGGGCTCCCTCTGCTGTCCTGGCATTACGCCCTCACTGTATCAGTACAAATTAATTTATCGCAGCCTCAACAGTGCTTTTAAATTTGTCCATCAAGTTCTGCATTTCAAAACAGTAAAAAATGCCAATTTGTCTTTGGAGCAAAAAAACTCTGCCATCACAGGCCAAAGTAAAGCAGACTGGCAGTGCCCTTGCAATTAATTTCTTTAAAATTGAAATTAATATTTATTTAAATTATATTATTAATATAAATTATGTAACAACAATGTTTTTCCATTTATTATTTATTATTTAAAGAATGATTTAATCTTTACTTTATTGTGGTACAAGTAAAATATATTTTTATACTGTTAGAAGGAATAAGTGCAGTACAGTAAATGTTATTGAAAATGAATGATGTGATAATGCTTTGTGCTCTGTTGTTAATGGAGTATTTGTTTTTGTAGGTGAGCTCATGTAATTTTATTTTATATGTATATGCATTGTTGAGTTTTATAGTTTGAGAAAAATTGTTCTAATAAAATGAATAAAACTCAAATGCTCTATCTTTCTCTCTTTCTGTGGCCAGTCGTCTTTCCCCAGCTTATCTGTATTAAAGAAGTTGTCACTGACACTATGACAGTGGAAATGGGTCCGACTCTCACTGTTGGTCTCTGTAAATGAAACCCAGCAGTTGATAACCTGAAACCTGCTGAGCCACAGAGAGCCAAAGAATGTTGGTCTTATCAGAAGCACACTGACAGATGCCTTATCCATTACCACTGCAATTGCTTCAGCAGGCCACACACCACACTTATGCACACACACAGACAGCTCAACCTTCTCAACATGATAGTCCATGTGACTTCAGTTTGGCCCTATCACACCATCCTGTCTGCTGTAATCCCTATAATGATGTCATATGATTTTTACAGTCACATGGTGCACTAAGATACAATATGATTGATGGAAAAAATATGAACTATGTATAGTGTATAATATGTGTTTGGATGTCACAACGTTTTTGTTGTACTTTTAACACAGCAGTGCTCATAGCTCAGTCAGTAAAAATAATCAGAAACAATAATATGTACATGTTAGTAGCTGTTTGCCTGATGCATTGACCGGATTAGTCAACCTTTTATCCTTCACTGTCCCCTAATATACAATACAAGGTTTACAAGTCTTTGACCTGGGCACTTGGTTTAATTGAATTTACAGATACGAATCAGAAATCACTAATCCTCAGGTAACACTGATGGTGTGCTGGATGGGACAAGCTGGAAAGAAGGATCTGAATATCAGACATCTGGACATCAAAAACCAACACTTAATCAGTCTTTTAAGGTCACCTAGACCTTAAAGATGAAACATGCATTATAACAAGTAATGACTGCCAACATAGTTTCGTGGAGCAATCAATGGTCTTTTCAAATTGATTAATGAAGTCCAAAAACAAAAAATGAAAGTATGACTCCATTGTGCAACAAAGCCGAGAAAACAGCAGTTGAGTTCTGATCTCTATATGTTTGGGGTGTCATATTTATTATAAAGTTTATTTATTATTTATCCATCCATCCATCCATCCATCCATTTTCTTTCGCTTTATCCGGGGCCGGGTCGCGGGGGCAGCAGTCTAAGCAGGGATGCCCAGCTTTTCCTCTCCCTGGCCACTTCCTCCAGCTCCTCCGGGGGGATCCCGAGGCGTTCCCAGGCCAGCTGAGAGACATAGTCCCTCCAGCGTGTCCTGGGTCTTCCCCGGGGTCTTTTCCCAGTGGGGCATGCCCGGAACACCTCCCCAGGGAGACGTCCAGGAGGCATCCGAAACAGATGCCCGAGCCACCTCAACTGACCCCTTTCAATGTGGAGGAGCAGCGGCTCAACTCCGAGCTCCCGGGTGACAGCACTCCTCACCCTATCTGTTATTATACAGTACTTCATACTTTTCTATACAAGTACATTTTTTACAATAATAGAAGTAGAATTTCAGAAGTGATTCATATTATTTTGACAACCCCTTTAGACATTCTGTAGACTATAAGGAATGTTGCATTTGCATGTCCTCTAACTCTGTAGTTAGAGGACATGCGTTGTCACAAAGTGGTTGTTTTGCTGAGAGACAGGAGGCGGACACAAATGCTGGGTTTTCTTGCTTTTATTATAGTGAGGCATTTTACAAAAGGAAGACAGGTAATCACAGGGACAATCCAAAACTCAGTAAACCAAAAACAAGGCAGGGGTCGGGGCAGGCAGCACAACATCAAAAACCAGAAAGCAGTCCAAAGTCCAAAAACCACAAAGAGCCAAAACCACAAGAAAAACTAAAACCACAAGAAACCAAAAATGGGGCTTGGGCTCCCTCTGCTGTCCAGGTGTTACATAGCCAGATGCTCAAACCCAAAACACAGGGAGCAGTGAGGGAGGGTAGAACACAGGGGGAAGGATGTCCGCCAGGACGAAGCAGACAACAGCGGAGACCATCAGGGCGGAGCAGGTGACAGGAGAGACCTGGAGAGCCTAGAGAGGCTGGAGAGCCTTGAGAGCCTGGAAAGGCTAGAGAGCCTGGAAAGGCAAGAGAACTCTGAAAGGCGAGAGAGTCTTGAGAGCCTGGAAAGGCGAGAGAGCCTAGAGAGGCTAGAGAGCATGTTGCAGTGTATTTTGGGATTGTTTTAACTGTAAATAATTTTGAAAAATTATGTAGTTTCATTTTGAAACAGTCTTCATTTAGAAATGTGCCTAAGATGCTCAAAATGGTCTCTGGGTTTATAAATACTGAGTGCACAAGTGTTGTTTACACACGGATCAGAAAACAGCATTTGAGTATTGAAACCTTCCCCTGCGCGTATTACCAGGTAATTGGTCATATTTTTGTGCATGCATATTACTCACAGTTCTGAGGATTAGTCTGTAAATAGCGTTTACTCCTTACCTTAATATAAGGTACATGCTATTTACACTAAGTGTTAATATAACACTTTATACATTATACATTATCAATGTATAATGAACAACATAGATCTCCTGTACACCCTTCTTGTTGGTAAGTGTTACTTTTTTTCTTTCTCTACTTTGTTTGTCTGCTTCCTTGTTGGTGTAGGAGGGGATTAAGTAGTGGGAGTCACTGAGTTTGATTTAGTCTCCTTTACGCTATCTCCAAACACGGAGCAGTTTAACCGGTGTCGTGAGGACAACTTATTTAGAATCGCAGAATTCTTTAAATTTGACGTGCCACTTAAGGCATCCAAAAAGGAGTTAAAACTGTTTTGTATTTGGAATTGGTCCGCCACAGAATTTTACCTGACGAGTCGGTATTGAGTGACGCGGTGGAAGGGGCTGTTGCACCGGCTGAAGCCGATGAGAAGCCCTCTCCTGTTGTGCTTCCCCCTGAATCTCCCAAATCTCCACTCCCCGTTGCACAAAGTAGTCGGATCCATTAATTGCGTTAAGGTTAAGGGAGTTGGAATTGGACGTTAAGAGGGAGGAGTATGAGACATAAAGGCTGAGCTTGCGGGAATTAGAGCTTGAGCTGGAAAGGGAGTGACTCCGTGATGCTCGCAGCCGGCCTCCCCCAGCTGTGGGCTCACCGGAGCATTCCCTGGCCTCCCTGTCTTTTGCCCAATTGCCTGCAGGTTCCGTGCCGGCCTCGTCCACTGCTGCACCGGTGCCAAATGCGTCAGTGTTTGATGTGAGCAAACACATTAATTTAGTGCCTCCCTTTAGAGAGGGAAAGGTTGATTCATATTTTACGGCTTTTGAATGGGTGCAGGAAGTTGAACGGGTGCAAACAGGAAGTTTGTTCTGCGCTACCGATAGAACAAAGTCTGAATTACGATGTGGTTAAGCAGACTGTTCTCCATGCTTATGAGCTAGTGCCTGAAGCTTATAGACAGAAATTCAGGGCCCATAGAAAAACAGACAAACAAACATTTGTGGAATTCTAGAGAGAAACAGGCACTTTTTGATAAGTGGTGTGCTGCTTCTAAAATTTCTTCTTTTGATGCTTTAAGAAAATTAATATTATTGGAAGATTTTAAAAGCTGTATTCCTGAATCTTTAGTGGTTCACTTAAATGAACAGAAAGTAATGTCTCTCTCTGCTACCGCTGTTTTGACTGATGAATTATATATTAACCCATCATACAGTTTTTTCTCCTGTGGTGAGAATATTAAGGGTGCTGTCTCAAGTGCCTTTGTGGTAACAAGAGCGTTAAACTAAAGATGTTTTAGATTTATCCGATTCTTTTCTTCAGTCATGTAACAATGGTATGACAGGTAAATTGCATGTGGAAACATTTCTATAAATGAGAGCGTGACAGAGGTACCCAAACTTACCTTGCTGATTGGGCATGTTCAGTTGGCTGCTGCGCATAGGGCTGACCCTTCCTTGGCTGCGTGCTTTGCTGCAGTAGAAAACAAATCAAAAGTACAGAAAGTACATGTCCTCTTTGGCCATTTAGGTATTCGCAAAACCTACAAGATATTGAAATAATGAATTTCATGCCCATAAAACAACATTCTTACCGTGTAAATCCCGGGAAAAGAGAAGAGATAAAAAGAGAGGTAGATTACCTGCTTAAGCACGGTCTTGCTGTGCCCAGTTGTAGCCCATGGAGTTCGCCCTGTCTGCTCGCGCCAAAGCCTGACGGCACCTTTCGGTTCTGTACTGATTACAGAAAAGTGAATAGTGTCACTAAGCCTGACTCATTTCCGTTGCCTAGGATGGAGGACTGTATAGATCGAGTTGGGGCCTCATCTTATGTAACAAAACTTGATCTATTAAAAGGTTACTGGCAAGTGCCATTGACTGCTCATGCATTTGAAATCCCTGCATTCAAGAGTCAAGAGTTAATTCATTGGTTTTATGTGTATTGCTAAGGAATCCCCAAGGGATTTTCTTCAAGTATCATGATCAATTAAATTTGAGGATATCCAAACAAAATTAGATAGTAGTATTTTAAAATAAAACTGAACACTGTAGATCTTATAAGTAATACATTTTATGCAATTATAAAACCCTCACACTTTAAAAATAAGTTATTTAACATATTAAAATGTTGACATGTTGACACATCTATTTTTTTAGATTTTTAAATGTAAATGTGACATTATTAAGTTATCAGAGCTTTAGGAAGGCAATATTATCAAGTAAAGTCAAGTCAAAGTGAAGTTTATTGTCATTACAGCCATATACATGTACATAGTGAAACAAAACAACTTCTCTCCAGGACGATGGTGCTACAGTACAACACTAAACTAAAATGTCAATGCAAAAACTAGAATGTACAAGATATATATAAAAAAATATACATGTAAAGTGCACAAAATGCAAACAGACAGCACAAGAGAGTTATGCAGACCAATATAAAGTCTATACAAAATGTGTTTGCAGTGATTATGTAAAGTGACGGTACAAATATGAAAAATAATAAAAATTTAGCACCATCAGCACCAACCCTTTGCATGGACTCTGATTATTCTTTAGCCCTGCCTATGCTGCTCTTGTCTGCTGTTACTTACGTTGCCTGTTTGTTTATGTTGTGGATAATAAAAAGTTGTAAATAGATAAAACCCCCTTCTGATGCATCATTACAATAATTCAACCAAGTAAAATGCTGCCAAACTGCAAGAAAAAGGCAATTAGCAAAAGTGATGTATGATTTGCAGACCTGCTCAAAGAGCTAGATGGGGGCAAGGGCCTCACACCAAGGGTGTGAGTGAGCATTTATTAATTTGGCAGACCCAAAGCAACAGTGAATTCAAGGCATACATCTTTATAAATCTTTAGCAGCTCCCTTGGATTGAACCCACAACCTTTGCACTTCTAACGCAATGCTCCACCAGTTGAGCTACACAAGAACACAGGATTTGTTTTTGTGTGCTACTAAGGAAACAGCCCATGCTATAGGGCCGTCTATGGCAGCTCTGGTAGCTGCAGAATGACACCTATGGTTAAAGAAAAAAGTGTTTAAAAAGTGGAGGCATTTCAGCGGTACCTCCCTCGCCGCTCACTTTCTCCAGATGCTGTTAGGCAGGAATAGCAGCCATGTACTAGCTCCTCATGCAGGCAAACACAGAAACAGAGTATTGTGACCCGTTCTCCACCCTTAAGGGTGCAGGTCTTACATTTACATTTATTCACTTGGCAGACGCTTTTATCCAAAGCAACTTACAGCGAAATCAGTGCATATATTTTTATCAGTACTTGCATTCCTTGGGATTGAACCCACAACCTTTGGGCTGTTAACGCATTGCTCTGCCAGTTGAGCTACAGGAATGCTACGGGTCTTGCGAGGCTCTGCCTTGAAGCCTGATAAGACTAAACAAGATCGGAGGACTGTTTGAAAATTAAAAAGGACTTGCTCCTCCTCTGTTAACCCTGCCACCTCTGGTGCTTCAGGGTGCAGCAGCCTCAAATATTAGCTCCCTCCAGTGTTTGCCAGCAGAATCAGCAGACATGATGGAGAAACAAAATGATGGTTGGACAAATCAGATCTAGTTCTCCCTGCAGAAATATCTTTACAGGGCTCAGATCACACTCAAAACTTACTAGAGGCCAGTCTCAGGAGACTGGTACCCTGAGACTATTTGGCAGCCTGGAAAGTACTGCCTCGTGTCACAATGGGTCCTGAATACTATAGAACTATATAGAACTATACTATAGGGTTACATACATAACCTGAGATGTTTCTTTGTACTGTTTAAGAAGGGGCTGTACTCACCATTTTAACCCAACATATAGCTGCATGTTAATCCAGAAACATTTGCTATGAAGTAATTTCCATATTTAATGCATTTCTCTATACCTGCTAATTCTACCCAATATTACTTACCAGATACCACATTTGTCACATTTTTTTTAATAGTGTTTCAGAGCTTATAAGTAATTTTTACACGAGAGACAGCAAATAAATTAAGAACAAAAACACAAGGTTGAAATAGTAACAAAAAGATATTATGAATATGAATAGGGTACTGTAACACCTGGACAGCAGAGGGAGGGAATAAAACCTGTAAAACCCTGCATTTAGGTCCGCCTCCCCATCTCTCTTTGCACCCAGTATGTGACAGGTATAATGCATGGAAGTAAACATGGTTTGGGAAAAAAAAGTTTGATATCCCTTTCAAAATTATACAATTTATTAAAAATGAAACATTTTACTACAAAAAAAATAATTATTCTGTAATTGTAAATGTTTTCTACAATTTTATTTTAAGCAAACCATTGGTCATATTCATAAGGTATGATCTTGTGTGTTATTAATGAGCAGTTATGGAAGAGTGATCACCTGACCAGTGGTTTTAAACAGCTGTAAAATGCAGATGATATTGGGTGGATATGTAATACCTCCATATCTCGTATCCACACTGCTATGTGGTTGCAGGAGTCCTTAGGTTTTTCCTAGGGGTGTTTGTGTTTGCTATAGATTATTGGTGGGGTGTTTCTTGGCCTATGTTTAGGCATTATTAACAAATATATGTAACCCCTTATCAGGGAGGGTTGTTTGCTTCAATGTAAGTGTTCACATGTAGTGTTTCACTTTAAGATAGCCCTCCAGGTTATTAGTGATGATAAGTTAACAGTATTCTGTTAAGATTCATACTTTAACTGTTTCTATGCCTTTTGAATAAGGATCTGTTACGAGTGTGTGCCCCTTTAAGAGATTTAGCGAAACCTTAAGGGTTGGTTGATATGTACTTGATCAAAAACGTGGTTTTCGTTATCAGTTTGGTTTATTCCTTTTCGATTGGATATTGAGAGGTTAATGCCCGCCTCCTTAATAGGTGAGTCGGACGTGATTGGTTGAGAGAGGGCTCGCTATAGAGAG
>JBAJNP010008391.1:0-20358 GCA_036877545.1 Yasuhikotakia modesta
CAACAGCCCTATTAGACAACTATTAGAATTGATATTATGGCAAGAACAAATCAGCTAAGCAAAGAGAAACGAGTGGCCATCATTAAAATTGAAGGCATCATGAACCAGCATGGCTACCACAGCCTCCTGCAACGACATGCCATTCCATCCGGTTTACGTTTAGTTGGACCATCATTTATTTTTCAGACAATGACAATGACCCCAAACACACTTCCAGGCTGTGTAAGGGCTATTTGACCAAGAAGGAGAGTGATGGAGTGCTGCGCCAGATGACCTGGCCTTCACAGTCACCAGACCTGAACCCAATCGAGATGGTTTGGGGTGAGCTGGACTGCAGAGTGAAAGCAAAAGGGCCAACAAGTGCTAAGCATCTCTGGGAACTCCTTCAAGACTGTTGGAAAACAATTTCAGGTGACTACCTCTTGAAGCTCATCAACACAATGCCAAGAGTGTGCAAAGCAGTAATCAGAGTAAAAGGTAGCTACTTTGAAAAAACTAGAATATAAGACATGTTTTCAATTATTTTACACTTTTTTGTTAAGTACATGATTTCATATGTGTTCATTCACATCTTTGATGTCTTCTGTGTGAATCTACAATGTAAATAGTTGTGAAAATAAAGAAAACACATTGAATAGGAAAGGTGTGTCCAAACTTTTGGCCTGTACTGTGTATATATATATATATATATATATATATATATGAATTTATTGACAAATCTCTTTACTTTGTAAAAAAGAGATTGAGACCTGCAACCAGGATGTTTCTGGAAAAAAATCACCTACCCTGCCTATAAGCTTCTTCCTGAATAAAGATGTAGGACTTGACGTATGGTGATATATCTTGTGACATAACAGTACAACCGTTTTAAATGGTAGAGATTCTGCTTTACCTTTCTTTACTAAGGTACATGTCCTAAGGTTATTTAAACAGGCTTGCATAGAAACAGGACAGGACAATAAGCCAGTCAAACATTTTTTAATTTGACTTTCAACTGGCCATTTGCTGAAAATCTGTGTGTGACCAGATCTGACCAGTCCAGCTGTTTATTTATCTGTCTGTATAGTATTGGATCTATCCCAGCCAACGTCTGAACAATCCACTAATGAAGTCCTCACCACCTATGATAGAGCACAGCAACTGATTATCTGATTTTCAATCAGAAATTCCTTGAAATATTATATTATGTTGTATATGTATATATGTTACCATAATGCATGGCTTCTTTTTGTGTAATGAAGACATTTTTAATGTCAATGGGGAAAAATGTGTATTGTCCATGTAAGGGTTGTGCTACCTTAAGGCCTTTATTTTCATAATCAGTGTGACATATGACTTGGTGACATATAACTTAATGCCGTATTTAGAGGACCACTTTTGTCAAGACTGTGGGTGAAGTGGACATGTCCACACACGCTCTGAATTTCCCCTCCCAAAGGAAGCTTAGTTTGACGTGTTCCAAACAAAAATGTTTCTCAGCTTGTTCCCCTCAACCCTGAGGCAGAGAGCTAATGAGGATCGTTCTAGAGATCTTCAGCACTCCTAGACTTGTAAAATTAAAGCTGTGGTAAATGTGTGCAGTTCACCTGTTTCTCACACTGGCCATAATCCGGCCCCTGCTTCACCTGGAACAAAGACACCTCTCCCCGGTTCTTGGCCATCTCAATCAGACTCATGGCTGTGCGTACAGTTGAGTTACGGGCATGTACAAATACCATCACCTGAAACAAATATATACAATACAATGAGAAATTTTATTTAGCAGGACGTTTTGAAAGTGTACTGAGATATAATGAATCTCCCAAAACAACTACCATCCACTGAAATCAAATGTGTATGTGACTGAACTAACTCTATATGCTCTACATAGACTCGGCCAGTCATATAAAAGGCAATAAAAGTACAAAGAACATATTTTGAGTATAACAGTCAATGTTAATTGTTTAAACTATTTTGACAATTTATTAAAATATATGTTTATTTATAATTAAAAGTTCTCCTGCTTCAATTACCATTAATTTATTATTGAGTTTATTGCAATACATTTTGGGACATAATGCTACCTTTGTTGCAGCTAAATTCTAGGAAAGCGTCACTGTATTTTCTACCTTTTAGAACATCATGTATTTTAATGTTTTGTTCAAGTCAATCTTTATAAACACAGAATCAAACAGTTTTTGCACATGAACTAGCACATAAAGCTTTAATAAAAATATTTCATCAGTACTGAGTTGTATCGCATGTACAGAAAGGCTGCATTAGTCAGAAGAAGAAAGGCTGTAATTTTCCTATTATACTCAGCATGCCCTGGCAAAACAGCCAATATTCCAGACAAAACCAATCAATAACAGACAAAAAACATAACTGTTATGAGATGGATAAAAGAGCTCTGCAGAGTGTGCCTCACTGTTCTTGCTGTCCTTGACTCCAATCACTTTTTGTGTGAGAGACATTTGAAATTAAAATGAAATTCAGCTCTGTTAACACAATCTCATCTCACCAACATCTGTGAGCATGTACTGCATGCAATTATTTTATAATTTACCCGTAAACCCCAAACTTTACATACTTTAAATAAAAATAGATTTCTGTGTATTTTTAGTTTAAAAAGGAAGACATTTAATAAAATAATTTGTGTGACTGCTGTGTGTCATCAAGTGCTGAAGGTTTATTTGTAAAAGGGAAGGTTAAAGTTGCATGTGATTTAATGTGTTTTATGTAGTCATAACTTTGTGTATTCTCATTCTAAATAAACTGTTTTACTTTGAATGTTAATAAAATTAGTACACTAACAAGTATATCTAACAGAAATCCATATTGTACAACTCACAATATGCTAGGCCTGAACAGCATGCTTTAAACTACACTACAGATGCAGAACTCTAACTGTGGTCAGAACCTGGAAACTCAGCCAACACTTTGGCATTCATCGCAATTGTCTGAGTCTGTGGATAATTGGTAGGTAATTATTTCATTATTGCTAATTTAAGAACAACCTTCCAAAAACACAAACACATCACTGGCCACCTGCCAACACGTTTCTCACCATCTCTCATCACAATCCGTTGCTCCTCACAGATGAGAGATAGAGAGATTCCTTCTTGAAAAATGTGAACCTGAGCTCAAGCATGCAGAATATTGCACACAATGTGTGTTGTCTGGCTATGTCACTCTGGCTAGAATAAATATTGCAAAATGCAAACATTTGATCCCAGTCTGGAGCCCTGGCACAAATTGTTTTCTTGCTCAACAGCCCTAAATCTGCAGAAATAAGCCTTCCCTAAAAAATGAAATGTAAATATAAAATACATTACAAGTTTTGTACCAAGTTTTTGTGCTGTTGGTTTCAAGCATCTGCTTCAGCATTATAAGGGAAACAGAATGTTCTCTAAATAATCATCTGATACACTGTAAGTGACACAGCTATGACTTTGACTTTTGAGCAACAAAATAAAAAATCTCTGGTTCTCAGCAATGACTTGGTCTCACACAGACTGAAACTAGCAGCTTCAGGAGACACTTCCCCTGCTATGTTTTTTTTTTTACAAAAGTAAAATAGATGTGTCAACTGCACTTACAAACCCAAACACAAAGCAACCAAATTACAGAAAACATCACATAAAACTAAATATCTGATCTGAAACTAAATCTGAACTATCTGAAACTAAATAACTAAATATCAGAGATTTCCTTTATTCTTTTTTATTCCCTTCTGTGGTAGATATTTACATCTCATACAGCCAGTTGCAATGACTCACATTCCCAAGAGCTCCATTATGAGCCATACCATGTGACACGAAACCATATCTATATCGGCTAGGTTGAAACAGCATGGAACAGTTAAGCATCAAGAACTGTTTGGCCAGAATGGGTTAGCAATGTATCATAAGTTAATAATAGTCACTGCCCCTGAGAAACAAACTGTATTCACAAGTTCTGGAGAAATTTAGGAACGGAACAAAAGTCATATTGATGTTGAGAACAAGTAACCACTCAAGTTAATCTGGGTCACTCACCATGTTCAAAGCTGCTCAATTGTGTGGGCTGATATTTTGATAAAAAACAAAGTGGAACAGACTAATTTGTGCCCATATGACTGTCAATGGGAGCAAAGTGCAAGTATCCATATGTCACAGGTTTACATGGACGAACATGGGGCACTGTTGAGCTTTAGAGGGAAACTGCTCATTACAAAGAAAATATTTGCAGAAAGCTGAACACATTTGAGAGTTAATTAAGGATTGATTTAGTTAAAATAAAAAGAGATCAACATTTGGCAGCAAATGGATATTTGTCGGAAAACTTACTACATACAATTCAAAGCAGGTTCAGTATAAAACGTGCAGACATACCAAAATGCATAACATTTCACTATATCTCTTTTGACTTACAGCTCATTTAATAAACTGAGTAAAATACTGTTATTATTTCTCAAACTGTCACATTCTGAGAGAAGACCTTAACAACAACTACTACTACCTGCCAAAGAAAAAACAAACAAAGCAACAAGGTTTGCTACAGTAAATGTGCAGTAACCATGTTTTTGGTATACACTGCATTGCATTAATTTCCATAAATATGTCATGCATGCAAACTACAGTTTTATTTCAAATACATTGAAACGTTTTTTGTAAATTAATGTTTTTAATTAATTTTTTAATTTTATAAGAGATCTGAACAACCTTTGAACAGCCAACATCACTGACATGACACTAGAATTATCCAAAAAACAGAAACTTGTACATTTGCATGTCAGCTGAGTTGAGCCAAATTCAAACTTGTCAACACATGCATGGAGATTGAACTGCATCTCTCTCGGGCATTCCTTTATATTCCACCTCTATCTGGTCTACACACATCCACTGAGACCACTGCAGCAAATATTATTTATTAGACTTTCTTCATCATAGCAGAGCTGCGAGAAGGCTTTCTACAATAACCACAGTCTGTGTAAGCGTCTGTATTAAACTTCCATCTGTCTGCTGTCTGGCAGCCACTAGCCCGACAGAGGGACTAAGGGGGCATTTCATAAAAGAAAATTCAATCCATCATGCTCCCACATGAAATTAATATATGTCAAAGCCACTTCTGACAATTTAATATCAAGCTGAGAGTGAAACTCCCCACTGTACTGCACTGGCACAATGCCTGAAGAGAGTCGCTTGTAATTGTTTCAAACCAAATATATTCCTTTTCTTAGAAATGGTTAAGTCAAAATTACCCTTTAAATGGCATTTAATGGTTAAAAAGTAGCATGAAGCAAAAATGTAGTGGTGGGGAGAAAATTTAAGGAATATCAATACAAGTTAAAAATAGGGCCACAATTAAAAAAAATCACCTGATACAATTATTTGGTAACAGGAAACTGTTTCCGATAACCACATTTTTTGTACCACAAGGGGGATCTATAGTATCTGCAGCACCACCACCCACCATCTTCAAGTATGTTACATTCAAATTACATTTTCATTTAATCCATTTCTGTGTTGTATCAATTGACAATGCCATTTTCATAAATCAGTTTTAGTTTGGGTACCTAAAAGGTATTTTTGTTGTTTATGTTATAGTGATTGTTTTCTTGTTATTGTATCTTTTAAAGATACAATAACAATAGATGTTAATCACAATGGAGTTACATGTACACTTATTTACTGCACAATAAAAAATATTAAACATTAATTGTTAAAACTGGAAACAGACAACATATTGTATTTAGAGGCAACTATCATACACCCATTTAGAGGCAACTATCATGTGCTTGGGATATTTTGTCACTTTGTGACCTTTGCATTTAACCCAGTGAACACACTGCCAGGCATAAACACACACACCCAGAGTAGTGGGCAACCATCCGGAAGCAATCCGTGGTTGAATGCTCTGCTCTTTATTTGATATTTGTTGGGATAGCCATTTTTACATTTTAATGAAAAACAAACTTGACCACGTACAAACTGCTGACAGTTGTATACAATACACGCCTACAAAATAACTATAATGTTTCCATTACAATGTTTTTTTCCATTTCTATCTGGACTGTTTATTCATTCTATGTTCTACACATTTAACACTGGGGACAAAAAATAAAACGTAGGCAGCAAAAAACGCCAAAAAAAAACCAATCAGAAGATGCAAGCACCTGAAGCAAAAAAAAAACATTTGCAAGGTGGGAGGTGATGCAGTCGGAGAGTATGCTTGTTTGGAGATTTATGAAATTTACAAATTGGGTTCAAGAAGAGTCAAGGTGCAGGGTCCACCACAGCCCGCTGCAGAGTTTGTAACCTTCAGCACAAGAATACAGAGCTGATAATTTTTAATTATACTGCTAAACCTTCCCAAGATGGCCTTGTTCTTTATGAGTCATTGTGTTTCTCCTTGAGAAGACTGAACATACTCCAAAAGACAAATGACACTTAGGTTCACAGGTCAAAGGCAGCGATAAAAACAGAGAACAGATGCTGACGTGATGTGAAATCACTATGCTGATTGGGGTCTTCGGGGCCCTTCCCTCAAAGTCGGCTAAAAATGTCACTGTTTAAACATTTCTCATCTCTTCAAATGTGTTTTTTGCTACTGAAAAGTCGTGAAAAACATTGACAGAAACATTGTCAACGTGTAGACTTTGGGAGGTTGGGGTTCAAGGTAGCCCCCTCAAGATTGAGATATCACAGCTGAGGTTAGGGGGCTAAGATCCAGGTGAGACAAAGAGTTGGAAAGGGCACAATAAAGAATTTTAAGGCTCAGTTCTTTAGAAAGAATTTTAAACTACACACGTGACAAAAGATACAATTAGGAGGGTGGGAGGGTACAACAGGGTTCAGAAACAGAGATTAAGGGTCAAGGTGGAAACTAGGACTTAGTGTTAGGCTTTAGGACAGGAAGCTAATGACTGTGGTTAGGAATATGAAGTAATGTATTAAAATTATGAGAGACAAGTTAGATGAGAGACTGGAGTCTGCAGCAGGATTTAAGATAGAACAGAATGGGTTTTACCTGGTGTCCTGCTCTGATCTGCTGCAGAACTTTATCATAACAAACCTCCTCCATGTCACGAAGCTGCTGAACCTATGTCAACAACGGTAATAAATTAAAAACAATTTCCTGTTTCTGAGAATAAATTTTAAATACTACAATTTTACTTGTGTAGTTCAAAACTGGCTGGTGGTGGTACAAATAAATACCTTATTTGTGGTCTTGATGCCCAAAAAGCTCTGGCCAAGAGGAACAGGACGGAAACGATTGTCAAAGTAGAACAATCCAATGAAAGGGTTCACATGCAGGAAAGATGCCACATCCAGATAATTAGGCAGAGTTGCAGAGAGACCAAGTATCCGTATCATACTCTGTGTCGATTCCACCTAAGAGAACATAAGATAAAAGACAAATCTGAGTGCACTCTGTAGACAATACAGATTTTATAATTTACAGGGTCAATATAACTATATATTTAGACATTTAGCAGACGCTTTTATCCAAAGCGACAAATTAAAGAATAGAAACAGTAATGCAACAAAAAGGCAACAGTGTGGAAGTGTTAGCGTAATGTAATGTACAAGTGCATTTTTTTGTTTTTGAGAGAAAAAGGAGCAAAAAAAGAAGTTAGTGGGAAGTGTTATTCATTGCACAGGTGCTGTTGGAAAACATGTTTTCAATCTTTTTTTGAAAATGGATTGAGATTCAGCTGTTTTGATTGAAGGTCATTCCACAAGGAGGGAACAGTGTCCTTTTGTTTCCAAATACAACTATCTGCATCCTATATAAACAGCTGTCTCCCAAGGCAGCATTGTAACCAAAATAACTGACTGGGGTGAAACACTTTGCCATACCAAAACAGAGCATGCAAGACACAACAATCACTTAAAGGCAGTAGCGGCTCCTGACCAAAAATTTTGGAGGTGCAGTTTTTGGGTCGTAAGCTATCCATGAATGCACAGGGAACTGGGTAATTTAACAAAACAAACAAACAAACAAACAATTTACATTAACAAATTGTTTTTTTATAGTTTGTTTATTTTTTATTAAGCATTATTGTTGATGTTATTCATTTTATTTGTAGGCCTACCTTTGCAATTGTTGGCCAAACTAATGTTGTATTGGCTATTTTCAGGCTATTTACATGAGCACATTAAACCTTATTTACTTGTACAAGAACTTGGAGAAAGGAGAATGGCATTTAGTACATTTTAACACATTTTTTCTGGGTATAATTTATGTCTGATTTGCTTAACTAATAAAATTTGTTATTGCAACAATGTACATTTTTACTCTCTTTTTTCTGAAGCCTCCGTTCTTAAACAGTATGTACAAACTCACCAATGATAAATCCAGCCTTTGCTGAACATGGTTCTTCCTCTAATTCTGTGTCCTCCTCTGATTTGGGCTCAAACATATAGGGCTGAATCTGTGCCATAGCTGTCAGTCTATGTGTTTGTGCCAGTAAATTGTTCCAAATGTGTTCAGAAGCCAGATGACAACGTCACATAATCATTCTTTCGTGTGGCAGTGAAGGCAGCCAATCAGCATGAAACACTCTGCATATCATTATGAGGTTGTCAGAGTCCCTCCAGCGGCGTCCAATTTGCCCAGAACGCACAAATTCACACATTAAATATTCCCACATTATAAATCATTCTTATAAAGAGGTTTTTAGGTAGCTTCAAAAACATTAAATATTTAACCAAAGTGCTATTCTCTCTATGTCACATCACAGAACAAGAATCAACACTCTGTTCAACCACTCTAGGGCCCTTTTAAAAGAAATGTTTGCATGCTGCCAAGCAGTACTGTACTGTGTCTTACAAAGCACACACAAATACTGTATTACAAAGGGCATCAAAGATCCAGTTAAACAAATGACAAAACTAGCTACTGCGATGTTTTTACAAGGTGCAATTGTTGGAAACTAGCCTTCAAAATGCTCTGTGCTGCCTCAGATCGTCTTTGTCCTGAACAATTGTTGTAAATCTGCAAAGGTTTTGTCAAATGTAATGAAACAGCTGTGCACACCCTGTTTCTGTAAACTACTCTAACTGGTTTCTATAACATTAGATTTTTTGTAAAGCAAGAGGAAGTTCAAAGCATTAGGATATGCTATTTTTATGGCACTCTGGGTATATTTACACAACCACAAAATAATACTTTCAGTACTGAATGGATGACTAGTTCATTAGTTCCTCCGACTCCTCTGTCACCAGACTTTAATTTTGGAATAGTGACATGTGACGCTACCTTAGAATTTGGGCAACATTAGGTCTCAAGCACAAGATAAAGCTTCCGCCTTCTTTTATGTTAATGCCATGAGCAAATGCTGTCTAGATAGTAACTCATTAAGCTTTGGAACAGACTAAAGGTATGAAAGAAAGAGGGGGAGAGAGCAAGCGAGGGAGAGTGAGCATTATCTGTGGTTCTCCAGCAGTGAAGCTGACAGATAAGATTGGTAAGGCCTTTAATATGATGCAGTAGCTGTCAGTCCAGCTAATCTAGACATCAAACAGCAAAGAATGATAAAAAACACTTTTGTTTTTTAGTCTCATGAAGAGCTCAGGTCACCTGGTCCATGGTAATAGTTTAATTCATACATGAATTGTAGGTGTAGAGGATGGATCTCATACTAATTTATGGGGCAGTTGTGGCCTACTGGTAAGTGATTCAGGCTTGTAATAAGTAGGTTGCTGGTTTGAGCTCAGTGCCAGCAGGTAGTAACTAAAGTACCCCTGAGCAAGGCACCAAACCCTGTAGAAATAGTTGCCCACTGCTCCGGGAATGTGTGTTCACTCCTCACAAAGGATGGGTTAAACGTAGAAATCACATTTCGGTTATGGGTAACTAAAACTAATAAAAATGTGTCACTTTACCTTTTTTTACTTTCTACTCATGTTATGAATCTTCAACTGTATTCTTGGCACTGAGGCAAATTCAGAGTATTTTCATACATTTGAATGCACCCCCACCCCTATCGGTCGCTGTTGCCGTGTCACACTAGACATCAGACATTTTCTCCCAGACCTAAGTCACCACAATGTGCTGGTACACACCAACAGCACTGCAGTGGTGGCCTATATCAGCCACCAGGGAGGTCTGCATTCGCGCCCTCTTTACAAATTAGCATGCCAGATCTTACTGTGGTCCCAGGGAACCTCTCAGAGCAGTATCTCTGTATCTCTCAGAGCAGTTCATATCCCTGGACGTTCCAATGTGGGAGCAGACATCCTGTCGAGACAAGGGCAGAGACACAGGAAGTGGACACTTAACCCAGATGTGGTGAATTAGACATGAAAGACATTTGGGCAAGCTGTAGTGGACCTCTTCACCTCTCTAGAGACTATGCAATGTCCCCTCTGGTTCTCTCTAGTTCTAATGCTATGACACACACGTGGCCGAGGCGATGTCTGTATGCGTTCCCCCAATTGCCCTGCTCCTGAGAGTTTTGGCTCCTTTTCGCTCCTAGTGGCTCTGCGCTGGCCCACTCAGGTATGGTTCACAGATCTAATAGACCTATTAGATGGTTCTATATGGAAGAATGCCAACAGAAGAGACGAGGCAAAAGGCAATAGGGCTGTCGTGGTCCCCCGGCGGTACTTTTTTGAACTATTGTAAACACCCATCTAAAGCTCTGCATGTCCCAGAAACACCAGCAGAAACCTAAATAGCTTGTAATCTTCTAGTTTTCAAATAAAAATATTTTAAAAATATAAAAAAAGTAATATAAAAAATATATAAAATATTTTTCTTATATCTATGCCAAATATCTATGCCATTTTTGCATAGATGTTTTTAGTTAGTTGAATAATGTCAAAGTGTAACAGACTGCCTCAGTGTCTGAAAGGCACTGTACTCCAGGAGGATAAAGATAGGTCTATAGCAGTAAGCCCTTTTCAACAGCTATTTATAAGGAATGCACAGTCTATTTGTCAAACCATGGTCACAGCAGTGTGATGAAACTAAAATGCTGTAATGATGGATGCAGTGACCTTGAGGAAAAATGGGTCAAACCCATCGAACCTAGCAAGTTTTGTGAAATTCAGACTGCAGACCTCCCTTAGAAACATTAGAAACTCACTAAGAGGCTGTAATATGAGTGGGTGATCCTTCCTGAGCTGTGATGAGTTGACAGGGGAAACCAGTACAAAATTTTATTTACGATATGTTCCTGGTTAATCTGTCACTTATTCCTAAATCAGGATTAAGACAAAACCAGTTAAAAAATTGGAAAACTGATGAATTAATACAGTATAAAACGCTTCTTCAAGTTCTAAAGCAGAACAAATTTAATGTAGAAAGACAATGGAGTCAACAGGACTGACATCTACAATCTTAATTTATCGCAACAGCAGCCTGAAGTGTCATCGCAACAGACCAAAAAGACGACAGACAGAAAAAATCTGCTTACCTTTTAGATTTTAAAATTGAAATTAAGTTTGCTTTCCCCATGACAGAGCCAATAAAACAAAATTGAACATTGAAACTAAAGTGCTCACAATAATTCTGAGAAATAAGCACTTACTACAAGGAGTCCACACAGCCTCCATGACCCGTTAGCATTTTAAAACAGAGAAACAAAAAATGACACAGCTCAGGTTCATTTTAAGTAATTTTTCAATTTATATGTCAGAATTACTAAAAGCCCATATCAGCCCCAGCCCCCAAAAGTAAAACTATGCTAAAGAAGAAATAGGCCATGTAAAACAGATGTATTCAAAGAGTTTGGTCCAAAACATGATAAATTCAAAATTGTTAACTCTGCGGAAACAGTGCTTTCTTTCCCAAAAAGGGTTTGTATGAAAACTACTCTATTCTGTTTCAAACTGTAATATATCAGTATGAGTTTGTGATAACATAAAAAACTAATCTATATTTTAATATTAAACATTTAATAAACAAAGCTTTTTTCCCTCCAAAATGCTATACATGCATTTACAGTACATTCAATCATTTGGCAATCGATTGGCCTAATGGATATGTTTAATTTTGCTGAAAAACAGGACTGGCATTTATCACGGTTTGGGAAAAAATGAGAAAAAAAACTGTGCAGGGAAACACAGCAGATATCACGTTTTAAAAAAATGACAGAACTTTGAATAGACACCTAATGTGAAACTTCTTTGCTGGTATCTCGATATTTTAAAATTAGCGTTTATCTTGTTTTGTGCTTGTTGTGTAGTTTGCTGTGCTTTCAACCCCTGCCTGTTTGACCATGTTTTCCTTTATTACATTGCTGCACATGGATCCTCTGTGTCCCGTGCCTACGTTACTGAAGACTTAGCCACCAAACGATCCAGCAGCCTACGCTCCGTGGTCCATGAACCAACCTGCTCAAGCTCCAGGTCCGTTCCACAATCCAATCCCCAGCACATGAATACTACCTACTACCTACAATCCATGACGGAGGTGCTGAAGCCAGCCTCACAGGAAACCAACGCCGCTTTCAACACCCTCATGGCCCTGCACAGTTCCCGACTGGCGACCGCAACACCCAAGTCCACTCCAGAGTTCACTCCAGTGCCCGCATCAAGGCTCCTGAGGTGGAAGCAATGCCTGATCAGGAACAGGAGCTGACCTTAGAACTGGCAATGGACTTCAAGGAGGAGGGAGACTGCATTAGTTATGAGAGCACTTAGGGTGAGCCTGGGCCAGTATCTGTTAATTTTGTAACTATGGGGTCAGAGCAAGTGCTCCCTCCCACCCTCCCTGCTTTGCAGATACCAGCCTTGTTGCTGTCCTCCACTCACGCTGCCCTCCGTTTACCCCCAGGGAAACATCTGCACATTGGCTGAGCAATAGTCCTGCCAGCCTCTGTCAGAGCCATGGCCGGGGGATCCCCCTGCTCCTCCGTTCCGAGAATACTGGTCTCTGTCTTAGCCCGTGGACCCTGCCGCTTCGCTCAGCCACCTAGCTCCCTCACCTCCATCCTGTCCAGTCACATTTCGCCAGCTCCGCTCGGCTCCTCCGTCTTCCATACTTCGTCCCACCATCCCACCTTTGTTGACACTCCTGCGCCTCTGGATTATGTTCCTTCGACTACGCCTCGTCTCCCCATCCCACTGGCTTGGTCTGACTCCACCTTCATTCTTCGTCACACCGGCTCAACCGTGTGTATAGAGACTATATTTAAACTGAACAATGGCATTGATCGAGGCAAAGTCTTGTTTTGCCCCGGCTAACGTTTCTAAGTTATTTTCCTGGTTTTGGTACTTTGGACTGTTTTGATTGTTAGCCACCTGCCCTCAGACTCTCGTCTGGTTTCTGGATTACTCTTGTCTTTTGCCATCTGCCCCAATCTGTGTTTTGGGCTCTGGTTTATAGTTGGATTTACCTGTGTTGTTCCGGTTTGCTGTGCTTTCGACCCCTGCTTTTTTGACCATGTTTTCCTGCACATGGATCCTCTGTGTCCCGTGCCTATGTAGCCTTCCTGTTAGCTCAACTGGTAGAGCATTGCGTTAACACCGCAAAGGTTGTGGGTTCGATCCCAGGGAAAGGCAAGTCCTGATAAAAATATGTGTACCTTGAATTCCACTGTAAGTCGCTTTGGATAAAAGCGTCTGCCAATGAATAAATGTAAATGTTACATTTTCAAAAGTCTTTTCATTTTCACAATGCATGTAAAATTTTCCTTTAAGTTTTTTTTGGTGAATAGATCCTAAATGATCCAATGTTGTTTGTTGGCTCAGGTAATTAACAGAGATTTTTTCTTATCCGTGGTATGTAAAATATATTTGCAGTATTTCAAATATCTGATATCAATTGTACTCGCTTTCATTATAACACCATCAAGGCACACAGTACAGTCTAGTAATCACATAAGCGTGTGGCTTTTGCATTAATAATGCATCAAAGATGGGTGCTACATTTTGTGTGGAAATCTCTTATGCTTTCTGCGGACATCTGCAGATTCTGTGTGGCTTGGCTGATGTGGTAATTCCAGCAAGTGACTGACACATGACTGCGGCTCATCAGAAATGAGCAGGGATTCAAGTAATGCGGCACACTACCTCTTAGCCTGTCAAGATTTGCATAATTACACTAATATCCCAAATGGTCAGAGTGATTGTACTAAGGTCGTGGTTGACAATCCCAATCAGTGAGGTCCTGTTAATCACTCACACACAAGTAGGGCTGAAGCAATTAGTTGATAAAATCAATGATAATCAATAATGAAAATTGTTGTCAACAAATCTCATTATTGATTAGTTGACATGCACAGTTGTGCACTTTATGACAAGTTTGATGATGGCGTTTCGGCAAAAAGACGCTCTTTAAAAGTATGGCAGAGAATACATGTGCAGCAACAACAGAGAAACACGCACTTTTATTACATTCTGTGAGGAAAGTTCTAATGCAAACTTTGCAAAGCGGTGCTCCTGTGACGCGACAGTAATGCGCGTGCACCGCGGAAGCATGTGGGAGTGACTGATGATGGCGAAACATCAGAGCGGTAAGTTTACTTAGACTTAACCGTAACCAAAATTTGACCTCTGCATTTAACCCATTCATCATATGCTTACAGTGTGCATAGTTAATGTAGTTATTATAATGTACTGGTAACTGTTAAAATTACCATGAACAAATATTAATATATCTGAATTATATGTGAACCTTTATAAATACAAATTGTTGCTTTTTTTAATTTCAGAAAGAAACATTGACATGCAGTTAAAGACCAAGGTCTTAATGCATTTAAAAGCATGATCAATCAGTGATGATCTAGCATTTTGTGGTTCAACCCCTTTGAGGAACCAAACAGTTTGTGGTTTTGTTTTGTTTATTTATACAAGTAATAATGTACAGTTTTACTTTGAAATTAACATTTGTAACACCAGTGTGTGAATTTAATAAAAATAAAACAGAATATGTATTTTAAAAAATTTTTTTTCATCCGATTAATCGAAAAATTAATCATCTGATTAATTGATTATGAAAATTATCATTGGTTGCAGCCATACACAAGCAATTACACACTAGAACTCAATAATGAGGAAATTGCTTTCAAACTGGACCACAAATTTACTGTACTATATTAGAGCACTAACTAAAGACACAAGCGTATGTAATTCCCTAAATACATTCACATAAATAATCCAATCAATACTGACAAGACCAACAACCCATTCTAATTATCTTTGTTTAGACAAATCCAGACATGCAATACTAGTATGTCATTCAAAATAGTATGTCTAGCTGAAACTGCAGCCTGTTTCTCAGTCAAACCCTGAAACCACTATTTTTTCACCAATGGATGGAGACTTAAACAGTATTCTCATTGTATTTCTCCATGTGAAAGTGGTGAACTGAAGTGTGTCAGTTAAACAGAACAGATCACTAGTTGCAATTAAAAAGCTTCAACTAAACGCTTACTAAATGCTTAACTAAACTTTATCTGATGAATTTTTCTCTCCCACCACGGCCTCCCCTAGCATGTATGATTCCTCCAGCAGGTATGAATTTGACACCTATTTTCTGGTATATGATGATGATGATTTATGATTTTACCTGACGCAGCGTACGAGCCACCAAGCTCTCCAGAACAGGCCCTCTGTCCTCATGGAGAAGATGAACCTCATCCAGGATGAGCAGCCGGACGATCTGGGACAGAGCCATGTCACCCACACTCTTCCTGGTCACCACATCCCATTTCTCTGGAGTCGTCACCAGCATCTAGAGAAAATAATACAGTCATTAGGCAATGAAGGGCTTTTAGAACAAATGATTTGTTTCCCAGTGGCCCGTCCTGATATTTGCCTGTGGGAGTCTTTAAAGGTGAAGGGGGAATTACAATAAAACATAATTTCACTAAAAAACTGTAGTAAAGTTTGCTCTTTCTTTGTTTCCCATTCTTTTTCATTGTGTATTCAGGCATTGTATGGTATTATTGCAAATGTCTTATACCCCGATAATAACCATTTTTATGTTTTATTTTCATCATATGTAAAGCAATGCAACATTATAAAATGTGCTATTTTTTTTCTTAAACTAATACAATTGTAAAAGTGTGCTAGATAAATGATTAAAAAACATATATATTGACACAATGCATTTAATCCAGATTACTGATGTCACAAAGCGTGTTCTGCACAGTTTCTCTCTCGTCGACACGCTTGAGAGTAAAAGTATAAAAAAACATTTCAAATCAAATGAAGCACACAGACTCATAAATGTAATACTGATACATGCATGTTGTAAATACAGCAGACCACAAAGCTCTCACTCCTCTCTCTGTACATGTAAATAGCTAGCTGACAGGAACTTAACTCTAACGCTGAACTTTTAACTTGTATTAAAACTTTTACAATTGTTATGCTCTTATAATTCTGTTTTGTCTCCATGTCTTGTCCTTAGTTGCAAAGGACATCAGAGACTGACAGGTCCAGCTACAGTTCAGCCTGATTCTCCGCCCTGTCCTCCCAATGAAGAGGACATCTGAGACTGACAGACTCTGCTCCTGTTTAGCCTGATGCAGAGTCTTGTTCCATTTAATGATATAGTCTCCATTTACTACAAACAATGGGAGTAAACGAGCCATAATCATGGCCTGCAACAGTGCTGTGGCCTGTTGCACTGTTCTTCCAGCTTATTTACAAGTAACTATTTAAAAACTGCATAAGGTAGACAGTTCAGGCATGTATGTATGCTGTTAGCTGTATATAGGTCATTTCTTTTAATCCAAAAATTGTCACTCAAACATTTTGATTCAATAAACCAACATTTTAGAGCAGAAATGTACAACAGTACATAATTAATGAGTGCTGTTTACAAACCTGTCTTGAGTGTTCTTATTAAACACATTCAGTAGGAGCAGTTAATTAAATCCTCTCTCATTTGCATTTAATCAATCTGCCCAGACACAAGAGACTGATTTTTTAAGAAAAATGCAGGGCTGCATTTAATAAGAGCACCACTAATCAAAAGGGAAGTGTCACCAAATAGGTAGCAGAATAAAAAAAACTTCATAAATATTGACTTTGTTTTTGACCACACACAAAACACCTGGTGAATGATAACAATATCCAATGATTGTATCTTAATATTGTCAACTGCTTGTGGCACAATGAAGGGTTATTATCATACACTAAAACTACAACTAAGATAAAAACAAAAATGATTTAAATACATTTTTGCCAACTAAAAGAAAAAGTGTGGTCTAAAATAATGCAAAACAGGCAAGAGCATATAATACACTGTGTATGCCAGATGTTGTGTCTTTGCGAGTGATAAAGGGAGATAAAGAGATAAAAGGCGAGTGATTTTATTGGGGATTGTGGGAAGATTGTTTACTGAGAATATAAGCAGGAGGTGCAAGCAGGAGGTGCAAGCAGGCTGTGCGGGCAGTCAGCCTCTTATTAGCAGGTCTAGACTGACAGCAGGTCTTGTGTCTTAATTACCGCAGCGACTAGGAAAATGCCTCTGTTGTGAGTGGGCTGTCATTCTGTTGGTATGATAATCAGCAAAAATTCACCTTCCTCAGACCTGTGCACACAAATAAACCATTCGTGCTTCTGCAAAAACACATGCCCTCCTCACTCAGTTTCCATGGAAACTGTCATCACTTAAGAGTGGGTGGCGAGTGGAGGATTGTTTTGCTGGTTGTGATGGCTTCTAGGCGTCCAACAACATATGAGTGAGTCATGGCAGAACATGTATATCATCGTCATTTAGGACAGAAATAAATGATAACAGCTGACTTACACATAATTCTGGGTATTGTCAATAACTGTCATTATTTACTAATCCTTATTTTGATATCCCATATGCTGTGGTTATTGGACTAAGGGTTGTACACTGGTTTTCTGCTTCTTTTCTTAAAATTATTGTCTATAGTTATCACATTTAAGTTAATAAATCCAAATCCTCAAATAAGAAGTGTGGAAAAGGGCAGGGTTCTATGCTAGGCTAAAAACAAACCCCTGTGCTAGGGTAAAAAACAAACCCCATTCCCATCTATCCTGCTCTCCAATGTTTGCTCCCTGGCAATAAACTGGATTACATCCGACTCCAACAAACTATACGTTATGCATTTAAAGACTGCTGCGTCTTTGTTTTCACTGAGACATGGCTAAGAAAAGAGTTCTAGATGCTGCCACTAAGCTAGACGCTTCGTGCCGATAGAAAACACAGCTCTGTGCAGTAAGGTTTGTGGCGGTGTCTTGTGTCTTTACATCAACACGGAATGGTGCAAGAACTCAGTGCTAGTTTCTAGTTACTGTTCATCGCTGTTGCAGTTTGTGACAGTTAGATGCAGACCTTTATATTTACCATAGGAATTTACTACTGTTCCACCCAGTGCTAATGTCAAACTGTATGGGGCTATTAACGAACTGCAGAACTCAAACCCTGATGGACTGTTTATTGATGCTGGAGATTTCAATCAAGCAAATCTCAAGACTCAAGTGCTCCCTGAATTCCATCAGCATGTGGACATGTGGTGGGGGGGCACACAGGATGTTGCATACACAAACAACTCCACCAGCCTGTGACAGTGACTCCCTTCCAGATGCACTAAACGACTCTGTTTGATGCACAAAACAGTGTAACAGCGAGGAAGACCACCCCTCCCCCAACAACCAGGTGCTGTGTTTAACCATGGCAGACATAAGGAAGATTCTAGAGTAAACCTGGGCAAGGCAGCTGGACCAGACAATATTCTTGGTAGGGTGCTCCGAGGATGTGCGGATCAACTGGCTGATGTCTTCACAGACATCTTCAACATCTGTCTGAGCAGCACCACAGTTCCAACATGCTTCAACCAACTGGTAACTTCCTTGTACCAAAGAAGTTACCAGTTTCCTACCTCCATGACTAACGTCCCGTTGCACTTACGCCTGTCATCATTAACTGCTTCGAGAGGGTTATCTATCTTAAGACACATGAACACTGGACCCCCTGCAATTCACTTATCACCCCAACCGCTTAACACAGGGCTATTCAATTGGCGGCCCAGAATCAACCTCCGAGTGGCCCAGCCTGTGGTTCCGCCCATAGATAATAAATTAATATATATTATTCATAAATTGTTATTTAATATAAATATTAATATAAATATATTGTATATTCATATAAATATAAAGTATTTAGTATGTCTATGGTCCCGCCAAAAACGCGCATTCCTACGTAAATTACATAGTCTGCAACACGCAAACAATGCAGAGCGTGCCGGTAGTAGCTTAGATTACTATCAATGTCCTTCTCAACACTGAAACGTAAAATTTCCAATGAAAACCGTAAGTTTAACCCTGCCTGGACTGACAAATACTTATTTTACCGCCACATCCAAACGCCAAACCGATGTGTTTAATTTGTAATGAGTGCATTGGAGTACTTAAAGATTACAATGTGCGGAGGCATCATGTTGAGAAACACCACACTTTTCACACCAATTTTCCAGAGGGATCTCAAGAGAGGGCTGCAAAAGTGCAGAGTTTGATTGCATCTTACAACCGGAGCAGTACTACCATGGTGCGGTCATTCACAGCCCAAGAGAGAGCTATTGCAGCATCCCTTCGTGTTTCCTGGATACTGGCAAAACAGAAAAGGCTCTGAAACCGTGAAGGACTGTATGCTGGCTGTCGTGGATGAGGTGATAAATGACGATAAAATTAAAATGAGCGTGTTATCTGCTATAAAAAACGTACCCCTGTCAGACACTTCAAACATTCGTAGGGTTGAAATTCTTGCTGCAGATGTGTATGAAACATTGTTAGTAGACCTGATGAAAGCTGATACTATGTCTATAGCAGTAGATGAGTCCACAGACAAAACTGATACTGCTCAGTTGTGCATATATGTCCGTTTTTTTGATGGCAAATGCTTTAGAGAGGAGCTGCTCGGCCTACTGCCGTTAGAAGGACACACAACTGGCGATATAGTCTTTTGGAAAATTTCCGCCTTTTTTAAAGACAGTGGTCTGGATATGAAGCGTGTGTGCATGCTTGTGACAGATGGGGCTCCGTCCATGACAGGGAAAGTGAATGGTTTGGCAGCACGTTGGTCCGCTGTTACACCTCAGTTGATCTCCTTACACTGCATTGTGCATCAGGCGGTTTCGTGCGCAAAACTAAGCGGGGTGCTCAAAACGACAATGGGCGGCGTTATGGCTATAATTAATTTTATTCGCTCCACATCAAGCCTTCAACACTTATTTCGCATGCTGCTGTCAGAAATGTCTGCTGAGCACCACGACCTTCTTTGCATGATGATGTGAGGTGGCTGTCCAAAGGCAAAGCACTGGAGCGTTTCTGTGGTCTCAGAGAGGTCACAACTTTCCTCCGCGGCAGCAAGCAAAAAAAGGCAGAAACGCACTTGAGTCGCATACTGGACGACAACTTCATGGCCGATGCCTGCTTTCTGAGCGATATATTCAAACACCTGAAC
>JBAJNP010008392.1:203-20358 GCA_036877545.1 Yasuhikotakia modesta
AAAATCATCAATATTAAAACAATAAAAGGCTTGAACTACTTCAGTTGTGTGTAATGAATCTAAAATGTATGAAAGTGTAATGTTTACAGAAAATAATGAACTTTATCACAATATGCTAATTTTTTGAGAAGGACCTGTAACTAGTCCAAACTACTACCCTATATCTGATAACTTTGTGATTATCAGCCAACTGTTACCTGTTTCATGACTAGTACTGTTTACTGGTTAATACAGTTAAAAGTACTGTTGGAATAAATGTTACATACATTGTTAACTACATCACAAATAAAAGATTAATTAAGGTGTGTTAAATAATAGTCTTGTTCTGTGCAGGATGTAATGACCCACATTACATATCCAGTTTACTCAGTTGTTAGTTTACAGAATATATTAAAATCCATTTGTAAATTGCGATAGCTCTTATAAACAGTGTTGTTGTAATATTTTTAAATACTTTAGTTTCCTATTGTCAGGCATTCTTATTGAATTTTGAGTAACTATTGCATAAAACAGAAAATTTCAGCCACTAAATTGTATTGAGTTTATATCTATATTATATCAGTTGGTCACCTTATGTCATACCCAACAGCTCACAGTGTTACAAACATAAGCAGATCACTGTATCTCACTTAACATTCACTTGCTTTTGTTTCCAGTAATCTCTGGTCCTAAGGCACACTTTTTTGTGAATATGAACAGGTCATTTACTGTAATGCTGAGGGCTGGCCAGATCTTAGAAGCTCAGCAGAGCTCCTCTACCTTCCATCCAGAGTCATTACGGGACACTGTGGGGTCTCTGGTAGATCAAATATCTGCTTGTGCATTCCTGTGGTCACACTATTTTCCTTCAAGCAAATACGTTTAAAGCGTATCTGCAGATTCTCCAGAGTTTTGGCCTGAAACATTAGTGGTGTATTAAAGTTTCAAAGGAAGCCAAATTAAATGAACTGTATCTGAGAGACTCATTCTATGTCAGCCTTACCTCCTTGCACCCAAAACACACACACACACAGGGTACAGTATGGGAGAAGTACTTTCTATTACATTCCATGGCTCAAATCATTGTATATGTTTACACTCACCACATACTGAGTACATTCAATGGCAATTAACACCATTAAGGTGACGTGTGGATTTGTAAATCCTTTAAACCAGCTTGGCTCGAAGTTCAGCACCTATAAAGATAATATTTAATTTGCTCTACTGTGTGCTAACTGCTTTAAAATAATTAGATTAAAAGAAATATTTTCACATATTTTCTAAAGAAAAAGTGAGTAGTGCTTGTCCATGCAATTTTGCAAGAGTGCTTACAGTTGCCAGGGGGTTGCTAGGTAAATGCTTACTGGTCCAAGTCAAAAGCCCATCCCTCTGGCCCCTGGCTCTGGTCACACTCTCTAAAAACAAGACTGTGGGCCCATTAAAATTTCTGTCATGTAAAATGATTTCACATCTCAAGAAGTTTTACGATTCAATATCATTTAGACACGTTACACACTTACACACTTACTTTACTCCAATCCTTTAATCTATGAGAAAGAATAGGAGAGAATTTCACAGAACTGAATTGACTTGAACAAAATTGTCTAGATGGATTGAGTTTGACAACTAACTGTTGTGGAATAAACAGAGTGATGACTCTGTCTCTGCTGAAAGGTCACGCTCATCAGAGGACCTGTGTCCTGGCACACATCCATCTCACACTCTGGGTTTTAACTAAGGACGATGGGGGCAGGGCAGTATACCTCCCTCTGCCAGCCCAGTCCCACCCCTCTTTTCATCATAATCGGCCCGAGCTGAAGTTCCATACAAACATCTGTGCCCAAGTTAACAGGGTGAGTGGATTAATATAAACACATACAACAATAAATACACAAAATACAGCTGAAGAGGATCTGTCACTTCAGATCTGTATCTGACATTAGTCAAGTGTTCTGTAATGTCTTTACTCTTACTGGCAGATTACAAAGTAACTTGCTGCTAATTTGCATTAAGTAAGTCCAAATCACTGGAAATGCCCACATCATGTCACTAATGGTCACTGTTACTCCTAACTGAAAATCTACACAATAGAGATAAACGTTTTTTTTTTGTTAACAGTTGTTTAGTATTGTGATATATTGTGATCTACTGTAAACTTTTTCCTTTATCTGCAATGAACAGGGCTTTGCTATTTTTGGCTCAGTCTGAGTTTGTATTTTCATTAGAAACAGAGTGTGTATTGACCTAATGCTTCAGTACATTTTGTCTTTTCACAGACTTGCTTTGAATAAATCTTCTTTTCCCAAAAGCATTTCTGCGAGAAAAGTAATTAAAAATACAAATTGCTAGTGCAAGAACACTGAAAGTGTTGTGAACTAAAATATTACATATTATGTTTCTTCGAAACATCCCCCACCATGTTAAAAACAAACGACTCCTGGTCAGTTTGTCATTGCAAATCACTGTATGTGTAAATGGTTCTTTATTCTTCCTCTTTCGCGGCCTGATTTCATTCTCTCTTCCTCTGTATCTCTGTTCTCTGTGATTTAATACAGCACTACACAGCAGATGGCACTGTGAGGTACAGAAGAAGCAAAACATACACGATGAATAAATGATATCGCCCTCATTAAATAATGCTGCATGTGCCCAGATCTCCATCAGAGACAGCAACACTTCTGTCCTTTAATGGCTAAAAGCATCTAGCAGAAGTCACTGAATCAGCAGCACTAGACTTCTGCCACACTTAGTGCAAACAGATTGAACCAAACAATGAGTCAATGTCACAGTGCGTCTGCTTGCGGGGTGAATGTGGTGTGAGCGCGTAGATGACGCACACACCAAGGTCAGATGCTAATTCAGGAGAAAGAAAGTGGTCCAGTCACAGCAAATCACTTAAAGCTACAGTACACACACAAACACAATTGTGCGGGCGTGTCCACAGCGGCTGTGCATATGTGTGTTATTTATTTATCTGAAATGTGGGGAGTTATGTCATGTGTGGTTGTGGGAGAATGCTGTATCAGCTCCATGTCCCTTACCACACACCCTGCGCCAGATTCCTCCTATGTGTTATTCACAGACCCTAAAGCTTTACATTTTCCTGGATTTTGAAATGTAACTGTTTGTCCATGCAAAAGTAATTGTAACAATGGTTGCCAGTCTTATATAATATCGGTGTGCTTGCTTTGCTTGATTTTATAAGTCATTGCTAAGTTACCGGTTAATTGCTTGTTAGCAGAGTGTAGCTATGGTGTCTTTGGTGTTTAATGGCATTACTACCATGTACTGGATGTCCGTCACTGTAGGTTGTTGCTTAATGACAATGTCAAAAGCGATCACCTTCAAATTGTTATAATATACTGGTCCCAAATTATGCATTTCTGTGGCTCAGTTGGTACAGAATTGTGTTAGCAGCTCAAAAAGGTTGTGGGTTCAATTCCTAGGAATTATGTGTATTGACAAAATGTATAACTTGAATAACAGTGGGTGCCAAATGCTTAAATATAACTGTAATTATGACTAGAGTCTCTCTCAATTTAAGTGTAAATTATGTTTGACCAGTTTTAATGTCTGCCAGAAAAAGTCATAAGCCCATCTGTCCTCAACAAGTCACAGTTTTTGTGGTATTGTAAAATATAAAAAAACAAGGTATATGTAAATATATATGTAAAACAAGGATGATAAAATAAAGCAACTAATAAAACACAGATATTTTGTTCTAGTTCTTTAAAGTCTTCGTAGCATTCAGAATGTGCTTTAATTGCTCCCTCTATGTTAACATGCTAAGTCAGCTTCTGTTATTCTGACTAACTGTCTCTGATCTCTGCCTATAATAAAACTTCATTCTTCTGCCTCTCTCTCTCTCTCTCTCTCTGTCTCTCTCTCACACACACACACACACACACACTTGTAGCAATCCTCACAGTCAGTATGTTTTAAGCAGCAAAATCTAGGTGAAATATTTAAACAATGAAAACCGTTGTGAGCACATGCAGTGTTATTATAAAGATCTGACACAAGAATATTGAGCTGAATTATTTCAAGACGTCATGTTACAAGAACCATCTTATGGACAGTCAGCTGCCCTCTAGTGTCAATTTGAGGTATTACTCAATCCCCCACACACATTTAAAAAAATGAACATTTAACCCTATCCTGTCATGACCTCATAATAAATGATGTCATCTGCTAATGATGATGATGTAATTGTTATTATAATGTTCACTTAAAATGTATAAAGGTACAACAAAAAATTGAAAACTGGGGTAAAATAAGATTTTTTTGGGATTTAATAAACTATAGCTTTTAAAGCTCAGAGTATACCACACATCATAACCTCACAGTATACCACACAACCTTCATTTTGCAATATCACACACATACTTGTGTAAATAAATTAGGGTGAGGGGTGGAGGGACTGAGTGTCTATTTGAGGGGCAGGTGGGTGTTGTTCATTAAAAATTACCCCCTGCACTTACTAGGATGAATCCCCCAGGTCACAGTCACCCCAACCATTTTACATATGACCTGATCTGTGAAAATAAACATTAAACAAGCTAAGAGCTGGACCAGCCCAGCCTCTATTAATCTAGCTAGTGTCCGTTAACCAAACCGACAGCCAGCTGGTCATAAGGAAAGCTGTTGGCACGGCTGCCCGTGCGGGGGTCAGTGTTGGCATGGGCCCCGGGGGCCAGTGAGTGTGGAATGAGACACTACAAGTGGGATTTATAGACATCCAAATTAACAGTGCATACTGAACCACAGATGCATGGTCACTCGATCTGGCCCCTCTGCGTTTACTTTAGTGTGTTTTCCATGTGCTGGATTACATCCTCATTTAGACACACATTTCAGGGGCAAGTGGGGGGGTCATGACAGCATAGTGTATGCACTCGCATTGACTCAGGAATGTGTAATAACCACCATGCCAATTTCTCATAAATCTCATTTATTTTTTAGCTCTCTTGCTCAATGAAGATGCTAATATGCCCTGTGGTTTGACCGAGAGCCGACCATCTGTGTTGATGTTTAATGTATTGGATAGTTAGCACTCTAGGTTGCAATGGATCTTAATGTTGGCTGGTGAGCAATTTGGCTAAAAAATAAACCAATGTGGTCTAGAAATTACAATTCAATTTAAAGTATATGAAGTATATAGTTATGTATACATTTGATGGAAATCTACCATAAGAAACTTTTTTCTGTCCAAACAAATTGCAATGTGTAACCATGTTGTTAAGAGCATGGTTGAAAAAAAATATATTGTATTATACAATATTGTACATATTATAAATTGTACAACCATTTTTTGTAAAGCATTAGGAACAGTTGGAAAAAGATGATAAACATTTAGTTTTTCACAGCTAGACAATGAAAAACTTCCTGCTTTTGAAGAACAGTGCAATTATCTATGTGAGAAAAGACAGGAAAAACACTGTATCCTCTAGTAAATTCATCAAACTAAACTGCAGCATCCATTGGGAGGGACAAGTGCACACTGCAAATTTGCATCAGAATTGCTGATGCAACCACATTAGCGGCAGCACAGCGCGAGTGCAGCGCGACTGACAGATGCATCCTGGGGGAGAAAATAAAAGGGCAGCATGTGCCACAGACAGTTCCCTCCACAGTGTGTTTCACTTAGACTGTGTGTATGAGGGATGGATCAGTCCACTTATATAAGCATTAAGGGTCTGGATTGATCTGTTTCTTCTTCTCACCTGTGTGTTTAAGTGGGTTTCAGTGGTCCTGAGGTGGATGTGTGTGGGGGGATGGATACAGTATCAGGGCAGAGATGCAGCAGGTTACAGATGGCATTTCATATGTTGCAGTATCAGTTCTCTTACACTGCAGACCGGGTGCATGATAGCAAGGATACAACAGTTGCCAGATGCTAAATAATAACTGTGCCAAACGGATCCATTTTACATTAGCCCCAAGGTAGTGTACAAATACTGATGACAAATGGATGATGATAATATAAATGTCATGAAAATTATATCAGAATCAGTTTATTTTTTTCCTAAAATAATGGTGTTTTTTTTTCACAAAAACGTATTTTAGTTTTTTTGTCATTTCTATTCTCCAACTTTTAGAAAGAAACTGTGTTTTTTATGCTGTACCTTTAAGTTGCCCCTTCGCATGTTTAGAGCAATGTACTATGTAATGTACTGTACTATGTTTTCATAGTACATTAAGCATCTGTATATTGAAAGATATATTAGATACCTCAAGATATGACCATCCTCAACTTTTAGAATGACATCACTAGCTAAGATGTAAATCCATGAATACTCCACTGCCAATACAAATTATACATTATTATTAAAATTAATTTATTTATAATAAAAAATTTAAATTATGAGAAGATTCCAAAAATAAAAATTTAACAATCAAACTGCTTCTGAAGTTATATTTTTTGCATGCATTCAATTCAATTTGAATCCCTAATCTAAGAAAGAGATTGGAATTGGATCCAAATGTGATTGATGATTGTTTATTGCTCCAGATATAATATGAGTTCAACGGTGGCTGTGATTTTCAGGGAGACAGTGCGGCATAGAAAGATCTTCCTCAGAAACTTTGATTTCCACTGAATACAATTACACAGCACAGCATGTGCTTTTTGTCAAAGTAAACACAAAGGGGGCTTATTTCATAAGCTCACATTCATTAGCACATAAGTAAACCTTACATCCATGCAACTCTTCTGCACACTCAAAAAAATTGTGATGTCACAATTCTGTTATGCTTTCTTGTGACCTTTCGCAAAAAATCCCTGAATTAATCCTTAACACCAAACCTATTAAAACTTCAAAAGCTGAACATTGAAGATGTTGGAAGACCTTTCCTTGGATGGAGATGTTGTTATCTGCATGTTCAGATGAAGAACTTTGGCCCAAAGCCAACCACTAATCATTAAACATTCAACCAGAGACCCATACCACAATGTCGCCATGACAACAGTGTTTCTGGTGGAGTTTGTATATTTACCAGAAACTTCATAGAACTTTGAAGTCATGTACTCTGCATAGGTGAGCTGGCAGAATTGCCTGGATAAAAACACATTAAACACATGAAAATTTTACCACCTCATTTAGGAATGAGCTATGTGCCAGTCGATGGTTGAAACAATCTCTGAGATTTCATTTTTGAAATGATAAGATTAGTTATGGACATCTGTTCATACTCAAGGTTCACCCTGTACTGTAAGAAATGCTTTCATTTCATCTAGCTTTGATATGTTTTGAGATATGTTTTGAAACAGCTGTTATTCACATTTCAAACACTTTTTGATCCATCAACATTTTTTAAATGAATATTTTTAAAGGAAAAGGTCTTCTAACTGCTTGGGTACACAACAGATAAATTAGCCAAGGAGTACTATAAAGCAGGTTCATTTTGTGCAGTGTGTCAGGCTAAAGGGTTTTTTTCCCACATATTCCAGGCCATGTTTGAAGATTGAAATAACATTTTTAATCTTCTTAGCAAAAGCATAGAATATTTTTTTTAAAAATCCATTTAGTAACGCTAGTTGCACAGCTTTTTTAGCTTTGTGTTTATATTATGTCAGTTGAGTAGTTTTTTTTAATATATATTATACCATCACTTGAACTGTTTATTTTATTATTGTATTTATTATTAGGTCTTGTGAACATCACATTGTTTTTTCTATACAGTGTTGCGTGTAGTGTCCTCATATACAATGTATTTTATCTACAGAAGACTTTCAGTCAAAGGCTAACCTTCTGTCATCCAAACACTGTGAATTATATTCAGGGATGCCCTACTGCATCCACCAACAGTTCCAACTCTGCTTGCCAACAACCCTGATGGACACATGCCCACCTGTGACATGCCAGATCTTCTCTACAGGGACTCTGATAACCAGAGAGCAGCTCCAAGCTTCTGCTCCGACCCCTCCCCTTCTGCTCAGGTCCTTAGCCCCTCCCTCTTTCTGCTACTGCTCAGAATGAGATCATTTACATATCTCTGTCAAATTTGAAAGTTGCCCATGTTTGGCAGGAGGAGTCCTCTGTGTTAACCTGCTGTGGGCCGACAGATCAACTGGGCCCTGTGGGACAAGAACCCAGAAAAAACGTTTGTCTTACAGACTAACCCTTTGCTCAGAAATGGATCTGCTCCATTGACCAATGGTGGAATTTGCATAATTTTGTATTCATTTCCATATATATAAATAATACATTTGAAATAGAATGATAAGCAGGACATTGGGTCAATGGTTGACTTCCTCTTTCAGATATTACTTTGTTTAAACGGGAATTAATTACAGTCAGTAAAGGGGAATTATAAACAGTGACAGCTTGCCTTCTGCACACTTCAAAGAATAGTTCACCCAAAAATAAAAATGTTGCAGTGTTGTTCCAAACAAGATGACTGTGTTTCTTTGGTGGAACACAAAAAGAGATGTTACACAGAATTTCCAAATAAATAAAAAAAACATCGTGATTTATACTTCTAAACTCCAAAAAGGACCCAAAAAAGCAGAATAAAAGTATCATAAATGTAGTATATGATTTATGTGCTGACCTTGTGACAGCCATGTGTGAGGTTTACATAAAGGACAGCCTGAGATTTCTGTTAATTAGTAAATGATGACAAACTTTTCATTTTCTGGTGTACTGTTCCTTGAATGAATGAAATAAAAGCAGTGATTGTATAGACATGGTAATCTTTCATTACTGTTAACAAAGAGGGGAAAAGTAGTCCAGGAAGCAGTAATTAAACAAGTCAAAGAACTATTGTTTGCTGTCCGCTCACTGACTCCAAAGAAGAAAACCTTCCTACAACCAAACAAGCTGCACGGTGGGTAGCAACCTTTTGGATATTAAAGCAATAAATCAGAAATGCACATTTTGAAATCTACACTTAAACCACTAAAGCAGCTACAGAAGAGTGTCAACAGACTCAGAATTCAGTAACAAATAAAGTCTTCTTGTACGCTACAAGGGTCATGAACTCATGCCAAAGAATTCCATAACAATACTGCATTGTGCACTAGCAATACACTTCACTCTGTAAGCCTCTGTGGTCTGCAGAGCTCCACAATACTCAAACTGTCCTCCATAACTTGCTTGAAATCAAGAGGAAGTTCTCAATGGATAAAAAAAAGACCACTGGCATTCAGAACATGTTCTATAATGTACTTACTTTACTGGATATACTTTGAGCTATCAAGCCTTATGTAGCTGCTCACAACTATAAAATGTTCCATGTATTTGCACTGACCTTTGAAAAGAGAAGATTAATTATTAGGTCAAAATAATAATTTACATGGTGCAACTGAATATAGCAACTTTACAATACACAGAAAACCCATTCATGCTTTATTGATGTTTTTCAATGAGAAACAGACTTTTAACAAGGTATAAATGTGAGATCGCTATGCAGAAAATGCATGTAAAAAACACATTGGAAAGCAAAGCTGCTTGAAATGTGGGCGGTCGCTGTTACACTCTACTGCTACCCGGCTGAATAATGAAGCGCTACTATGACAGAGCTGCTAAATGAAATTATCCTTCAGGGGGAAATGGAAGCAGCATATGGACTTTTTTTATATGCTCATCTTCATCTTGTTATTGTTGTATTGAGGTCTTATTGCCACCATGAACAGCCAAGTGTTTTAACAGTCTTTTTTGTGAAGTCTTCCACAACTCCAAATGAATAACCCCACCAACTCCCGTTAAATAGCTCTCTTCACAAGCTATGAGCCAGCATTTTATCTGTAATAATAAAAACACTGACCAATGGCACTGATCACAAAGCTCATGCGGGTTTGGAATTAGAAATTTGGTTAGCTAATAACATGATACCCAAAAAGCATAAAAAAATTGCAAACACTGGGTAATAAAATTCATTTTAATCATACTAGTAATGCCATTAACCAACTGAAAAAAAAATATTTTTTTTCATTTTTCAAATATTGAAAAATATTTACAATTTTTCTTGGCATTTTCATTATTGTTGTATCACACTGCATTCTGGGATTGCCTTTTCTGTAAATTATATGTGCTGTACTAGCTTGTAATTGGCCAAAACATATTAACTTTAGACATAGCATAATCCTGGTGTCTATCTTGGTGTCTAAAACAGCTATTTGCTTGTATGAGCTAACAGCTAACAGTTTGTATGAGACCACGCCTCAAACTAAAAAAATCAATTACAACTTTAGAAGCTAATTAAAAGAAAAATAGTAGCCAGCCACAAAAACTACAACTTCAGGGGCAAGCAGAACTTCTGTCAAGTGGTTGCTTTGACAGTGAAGTTAATAAATGCACAAGCGGTAAGCGACAATCTTCTCTGGCTTGTGCCCACTTGCCTGCTTCTGAGAAGACTACTGGGTGACAACTAATTAATATTCATGAGCCACGCTGTTAAGGTTCTTAATGTAAGTCCCCCACCACCGTTACAATGGTAATAATGCCTGTGCTTAAAAAGACAACTAGTCTGTTTACCAATGTTTTGGAACATGCCTTTTTTTACTATGCACAAAACCAGCTTCTTATCTCAACACCATCTAATTTAGGCCACTGGCTGTTTTTTTCTTCTCCACAAGAGCTTCTTGTGTTGTAATTATTCCTCACATACTTTCCAATGACCTTATTGAAACAGCATGTTCTCTCCTCACGTTTACATCCTCAGAATGATGTATGATTTGCAGAGCGATTCTGTGCTCCAAATGGCAGGGGAGGCGCAGTGCGCTAACTAATTGTTTAAGCATAGCGGAGGGCTATTAAAGAGCCTCCTCACAATGGTGCTCCATTATTTCTGCATGAACGATACGGCGCTATGCAAACCCAACCCGGGCCCTGCCGCTTGCTTCAGAGACGTTAATACTGAGCTCTGTGTCAAATACTGACTGTATATAATCAAATAAACAGAAAACACAGGAGTTCATCTTGTTTATTTGTAACAAAACCCCTTTTTTAATTTCCCAAGTAGCCAAAACCACTCAGTGTAATGACAGTTAATTACGGTGAAATACAACGCGAGACAAATTTGTCTCTTGGGTCACTGATATGTCAGTGTGGTATGCAAAGCGCATTTGTGCCCTAAAGCCCCAGGGGGTGGAGGATGGGGGCAGAGGCACAGAGCTCTGACAAGCCTATCTTCACTTGGAAGTTTAAAGGCAGCAGAAATCGTCACGGCTGGGCTATTGTTTCCCTCATAACTCTAAAATATGGCTAACTCATGCATATGCATAACAAAGAGCACTGCTTGTGCTAAATTGTTTATTTACTTCCAGTGCTGTCACACCAAATAAGTTTAAACCAAATGTTTAAACCAAATAAGATTTGTTACATTGTTAAACATAACACACACCCACGCTGTAAAATAATTTTCAGTATATTTTTGGTTGCTAGGTGCTGTTCTATCAATAGTCCCTTTTACACAGTAATTCTTAGTATAGTCACATATTAACTGTAATAGTGATGTTCACAATGCTGTTTAGGTGTTTTTAATTATTGGCTGGTTTATATAGCTGTTGGTTCTATAAGAAAGAAAAACAAGTAATATACAATATTGAAAAGTAATATCTCAATTGTTTCAGAAACAAGACAGATAAAATGGACTGCATGTCAGACATGCTTTTCTAGGAAAGAAAACAATTGCACAACACTCTAATGTCTGCCATCAATAAAAATAAATATTTCACTTCGATTTCAAAACATTATAAGTATATTTATTGAGTTTTGTACGCTGCATGTCAAATAAGACTACTGCATGTCAAATGTAATACCACTAGCAATGGTGTTCTTTAACATTGACATGGAGGGAAGCAGTAACTAACATGCACTAACTAACATGTAGGGTATGTAGTGGGACAAAACCGCTACATACGGCTTTATTGCATTGCAGTACCATCACTATAGTAATTATCCAATCTGTAAATACAGTATAGTAAATAATCTAGTCTGCACTTCACAGCAATTTATTGTAACTGTTACTGTTCAAATAATAAAATCCTACTGTTAAACGTGGCAAAACTGTAAAGTATAGTGATAAGCAGGTAAGATCATGAATAATTCATAATAGTTATTACACAGTCAAATGTGTTGATGGGCCTCCTCTCATCTGCAATGTCACTGATGTTTAATGCTTTAATGTCTAATGAATTGAAAAGTCAAATGAAAGAGAGGAAGGTGGAGGAATGGAGGTGTCCTGTGAACAGCACAATGAATATGGATGGATGTGTTCAGAGGACACCTGCCTGGAGTCTGGCTCTTTACCTGGAACTGCACACTGCAGGGGCTTCTCTTTCAGCACGGCCATGCTACACAGGATACCAAACTGCAAAACCTAATGCAATTAAATGTGTATATATCTATGCATAAGCAAACAGGGTTATCGTTTATGCACAGCTATTGAGCTGTGATCAGCAGAACAAAAATTAAAGATTTAAGATTCTTCAGAACTGTTATGAAACTGCTGAAAAAACAGACCAGTCTAACATGCTGTATCTGATGCAAATCAGCTTAGGTCAGCCATACAAAGAGGAGAGTTTATGTGTCATGTGATCTTCATCAGCCAAACAGATTCTACTCAGAGAACTTGTGCATCATCAATCACTCAGCAATATCAGTCCACTCCATTTGTTAACACGAGGTCATAACAGAAAAGCCAGAGTCCTCCAAAACTTCATGTCAGACTCTCAGAGACATAATCAATCACATGCCTGCTTGTGTTCAGTAGCAACGCATAAGTCACTATAATGCAGTACCAGGGTCCTGAGCTACACTGTGAGCAATAAATAAAGTATCTAAGATCCAAAATGTTTCCCACTTTATAACATACAAACACAAATAAAACACACTTATGCCTTTAGAATACACACTCCAATTTATTACATCTGTTCTGAAATAACTGTAAACACACTGATAATATTATTTAATACACATAATACAGAATATTAAATGGTGTTGAATTAAAAAGTCATTTTTCCTGATGCAGGAGGAAAAACATTAACAAAAGAAGGAAAACTGTGCGTCAAGCCATTTTACAAACAAACACAAACTAAAATTATGAAGAAGGAACAGGTTATTATATAATACAACAATCATTCTTGTGATATGCATAGATGAGTCATTTACAATGAGTCAAGAAACCTATAAGAAAGTAAATAAAACCGAACACACACACACTTAATATTTCTACTTTAATCCCATCCTTAAACCTGCTTCTTAATGACACTAATTTATAATGATTATTTAATTTATAAAAAATAATAATTCAGAACTTGTGGTAGTTAAGATTAAGTAAATCAAATGTTAAATATTGTCGCTGTTGATTAAAAGTTTTTATAAAAAATTATAACAACCTTGTCGAGCAACATGTTATCTAAGGTTAATGTCCATAAAATGTCCATAATGTCCATAAAACAATCCAACACACCGATACCTGCTTTACTGAATGACAAAATGTACAGATGGCCAATACAAACACAAATCTATTAAACAACTGCTAAAGGTTATGCTAAGAGCCAGTATCTGCTAAGAGTTTAATATGTGAGCAGCAGTTAGCACCCTTCTTCCTGTGATAACATTCAGGCAAGAAATCGAGCGCAGTGGATGAAAGAGAGAGAGAGATTAGGCAGTATGTGAAACTATAAATATCCATCTGAGTAATGAGCATGTTATTGAAGTTTCTGTGAGCTGCTTAGCTGCGGCTGCTGTGTTTATTGGTCATTGTTTAGACAGGAGGAAAAGCCTTTTAAGGATTAATTTGATGTAAAAAGCTCAAGGCTGCTCCAAATAGCAAGCTGTGCAGCGTTCAGAAACATTACGTAATGCAAGTCATAAAAACATCCAAGCATTTGAGCGTTCATAATGTATTTGATAGGAAATGAAAGATCAGTGAACAAACAAAGAGCTTTTACTGCAATTTACTTTTAAAGTGTACGGTTTAAATCTAGAACTGTTCACTTAAATCTAGAATCTCAAACTGTTCACAGGGTGACAATGTGGGAAAAAATGGAAGTACGCAGACGTGTTTCTGCCGCAGTACCAAAAACAGCCTATGAACAGTAAGAGCCATTTGTAAACATGTGTTAACATTCTGAAAAGCCCATATCAGAGAAATAGCATTTATTGCTGCTTTCATCTCCATCCACAGCGACTCTATTTAAGAGTGCTGGCCCTTTAATTGCCTAGCTAAAAAATTATATGGAAAAACATCACTCACTGCTAGAATCCAACAAGAGGAGACAAAATAACAGTGAATTTATTCCACAAAAAACTGTTTTACTCAAGATAGATTAGATAAAACATTCTTTAGTCATGGGGCATTGAGCAGCCGTCCATGAACACATTACACAGTTTTAAAATAATAACAATTCAACTGCACAGTCCACAAACAAGGAAGTCATGTTTTCCCAGTGTACTTGAAACACGGTCCTTGAAGCTAAAGTTTACTTTAAAGCTCTTAAAAACATTTCATGCGTGTTTCTTTCACTCCAACATATTTAGTCTCATTAAATGCTCATAAGGGAAATGCTCTGAAGATGTTAGACCAGCAATAAATCAAAAGACACACAATTGATTCATCTAAATGTCACCTGGAAATCCAGGCCATGTAACAGCGCTGAAAAATGAGAATTAAACCCCCAAGTAAATTTCTAAAGTAACCCTTAGTGCATGCAAGGTATTTATATATATGTATGCATGTGTTATTCACAGGAAACCCACAATCTAATACAAACAAATAGGACTAATAACCAATATAAACATAATACAGTACATAATAAAAACATAGTCATTTGGATTTAATCTATAATTCAGCTAAATATTTCTGTATTCATCTGCTGTGTACAGCATCTCACTCAAGCAGGCTTAATGACACACTAAAAGCTACTTGATTTATTAAGTCATCCTTATAATTATGGTTATTTATGTAATATCAATTCACATGGGTTGTTTATTCATGAGAGGAGGGGTTATACTGCCAGCTTTTTCTGACACTCATGTAATGAATAAACTTCACCTGGACTACTTTGTACAAACAAAAAATAAAATTCAATCCCAAGACATTTTTAGTTGTCTTCTTCCTGTAAAGTAATAGTATGTAAAAAGCAGTGCCACGTGGCCAGAACTATTTACATCTGGTACAAGTATCTTAATCAAGTGTAATCAAGGTAAATAATCACTTGCCTGAAAGGGTGTATTGCTTTTATTGGCATAAATTATTAAACCTCCCTGTAAGTAATCAGCTGGGACTAACTAAAAATCAAGCTCAGTGTTTTATTTTCTTAGCACAGCATTTTGTTTCAATGCATGTTATACCTGTTTCTAAACTTTACAACAGTACAAGAGCTATTCAAGTGTTGACGCACAGCTTTTTTCCAGAACACAGAAAGAGGAAAAAAGAGAAGCAAGAAGCGTCAAAGTTTCTCCTGAGGATTTACTGCCAAGAATGAGCTTTAAAACTAAAGGGAGCCAGCGGAACAATTAGTCCAAATCACAATGGAGGGCGCTAAAAATATCCATGCAACCTCAAATGTCATGTCTAACAGACATCCATTTGACCAAAACCTGAATTTGTCCTTCAGAATTTGCTAAGGGACAGAGAAAAAAATACAGTGACATTATCTTAAAGGTGTGCTGGAATAAAAGGAGCAGGGACAAGAATCTTGCTGATGTGATTGGTCTATTTAGAACTAAATGAATTCATACTGGTGGGTTATGTGTTATCTTTGCTGGGTATAAGACAGCCCATTGTTGGCCATGCTGATGACATCATTTTAACAGCGGGTTTAATGACACAGGGGATATACCAGAGGTTGGGTGGGATATAAGACAGGGTTGGGAAAATGTGTATGGTATTTAGTGGTAGGTGTAGTTTTCAGCTCTTAAATAAACTAGTTTTTACCACTCTCAGCTGTCAAAATGCCAAACCTCCAGAGCCCCTGGGAGCATTAGGTGGAAATAATGGCAATTTGGTTTTAATTTGATGTGATGTGTTACAAAACACTTACTGGAAAATTCTGTAGAAGACTATGCACCTCTCCCTCTTTTCCTTCCTTCTTTCCATCTCAGAGAAGTTCTTGGGTTTCGGATACAGTTTATGTGTGATTTATGAATGCATACAGGACAGCTGCCGAACTTGAACCCAGGGCAACACAAGAAGAAAGACGCTTAGATTCATTCAGATTTAAATGCCTTTCATGGAAAAACCAAAGCAAGCTGGCATGGTTTTAAAATAACATACACACCTGAGAGATTTTTATAAATATAAGCCTAACCTGATCCCCAAGTAAACCAAGCACACCTCTTTATTAATAGGAAGGTACAAGCTTTATACATTTACTCCTGAAATGTTACTCAATGCAAGAATGTTCACTTTGTACTATGTAAGCTAGATTTCACCATTGTTCCATTACAAAACATGCCAAACAAGTCATAACTCAACACAAGTTATATTCCAAGCACCCAACACTGTCATCATGACACAGCTTAAGTTTAAAAAGAACTCTGTTGTGGTAGTTAGTTAAAGGTTAAATTGTCAACATGTATATTACCCACTACACATGCAAAAAGTGTTGTATTCAAATTATTAAGAGCACATGCTAGAAATACACAGTGTGGTTTTCTAAACTTCATAAAACATTTCCATATGAGATTCATGAAACATATACTGTAACAAAAATGTAAACTTATAAATACTTATCCTGAAAATTAAGACAAGCAAACAACAAGTGACATTGTTTATACACACCTAATACACACACCCAACATTTATATACTGCCAACATACTTGCCCATTATAATGAGCATGTGGACAGCTTGTATGTTATTCATTATAAACAGAAAAACCTCACCAGACAATTATGTAAATTCTACTCAAAGGTAAAACATTTTCTGATTCAAGAGGTCATTCTCTGGTAGAGTGGGAAGAAATGAAATGTGTGGAAAAGGTATGAACAAAGATGACTCTGAATGGAGAAAGAGGAAAAAAAGAGATCAGCCCTTCAATTTCTCCTTGAATTCTTAATAACACATGGATGAGGCATATGGGCTTTTAAAAATGCATGACCTTTAGTGATCCAACCCAGATTGTGAAACAAGTGGAAAAAATGGAATCAAATAGAACAGATGAAAAAGAACATTTTCAAATGTACAATATGATCTCATACATTTGAAACAACTGTATGCATTGCAAAACTGTTAGAACAAAGGCAAGCGAGCAAGAGAGAGAGATTTAGTTCACTAATAAAAATTCAACATTAACTGTCATAATATTTTAGTGCTGCAGTTGTGGTTATTTTGTGCCTGACAGCTTCAGTCTTTTTTCTGTTCCATAATATGGAAAAGAACAGTGTAAACCTTTTTTAAAAACACTTTTTATAGACGATTTAATGCATTTCATAAAGTCCAATGCATTTGGTAGAACATGAGGGTAATAAAATGACAACAGTATTTTATTTTTTGGATAAATTATTTAAGTGCAGAAAACAATAATCATTTAACACTGAGTTTACTTAAACCTTCTTTTAAAATTCCAGTGCAGTAAATTACAATGGAAAGAGGCTATTCATACTCATACTGCAGTACTAAAACATCTAAAGTACATCTGGACAGCATGAATAACTTTAGCATTAAATCTAGTGCAAGGAAACACAAGAGAGAGGGAAAAAAAGAGGGGGGAGGGAGGGAGGGAGAGAGAGAGAGAGAGAGAGAGAGAGAAAGGAAAAAAAGAGAGAGGGAGCAAGGGAGAGAGAGAATGTCTCCCACGGAATGTGGGATATGTTCCCACTTTACTGGAGGTTTATGTTTTGGTAAACTGCATGCTGTCAAACAAACAAACCACCAAATATTCCAATCTAATGAAGAAGCTGAGCATTGAGAGAATCTCATATCTTGTTAAACAGAAATGGTTGCCATAAATAAAAAAAGAGAAGTGAAGCAAATTCACTGGAAACTCTTTAAATGCTGAATCAATGTAAAGAAGGCTTTGTTTGTTTAAGACAGGAAGTGTGTAATATGTAATTCTGCCTGGCAGTTCTATCTTAAAGGGTGGGAATTCAGGGAGTGTCCTATGTTTCTCAATCTCCACAAAGAATCACTTCCTAGCTCATAGAATGTTGAATTCAGTGGCCAATTATTCAAAGCTTTTAGAAGTCACACTAAACAGAAGCTGATTAGTCATCACCTGTTATTATTCCCTAAAATCTTTTCGTCTGCACTCAGATACCGCCTGCTTTGAAAAACACTTTTGCCAATGCCTGCAAAATACTAATATTACACTATCCCCTGAACGAATCCCCCAACACTACTCGACAATCCTTATAAAATACTTCAAATGTTTTATTAAGAGCGCTCTCGCTTCTGTTGGCCTGTTTTAGATTTCTCCCAGTGCTGTGTCGGGGCCTCATCAATGGTGCTGCCGAGATCTGCAGGGAAACTAAATAAATGACCCATTTTTATGGCAGTGTAAGCAGTAAACACGGCATCTAAATGAAGAAGCAGACAAAAGTGGCACACGCCGAACATTCTCTTTGATTTTAAACCACGATAAAGATAGAAAGCACACCAACGTCTGTAATTTGTTTTATTTACGAGCAAATTATTAACACAGAACTGCTAACTGACAACGTCTTGATGAGAAATATAAATGGCTTCTATCCTCTCACTAAACAACATGCTGTCATTAAAAATCCCGCAGCAGTAGGTATCAATTACACTGTAATCATACATACAGAATTCCCATCACAGCTCAGCCCCTGCTGGATTACCCAGAATCCTCTCTGTCCGTCCATCAAACCCATTCAGACTAATAGAGAAGCAGGTTGTTCATAATCATATTTTGTACATCCTTAAACAGATGCTTAGACTCAGGAATCATGAACCATTTCTATGACTTATTTGATTCCATTAAAACTAAATGCAATTTTCAATATTAAAGACTCCCATCTTAATATACAGAAACTATAACCACGTATTGTTTATTTTATTATATACAGATTTATTCAATTAAAGTAGTGTGCATTATGATGTTGAATTTATTGCATTAAAATAGTATTTTTATGTAATTTATAATCAGAAACAAAATGTTTCTATTATTATGTTTCTATTCTTGGACAGCGTGAGTTATGTAGTCCCTCAAAACTTAGAAGAAACATTAATGCAATGAGAACCATTGAATACACCAGAACTGTTAAATTCTTTACAATTCTCAATGGTGCAATCTAAACCCCTGTGAGGAACAAAGAGAGGACATAAAATCATTTTCCATGCAGCACATGTCATAATGACGAGAACAACTTGAGAACATTAGCTCCTTCCCTCTCAAGCGCCACACTAAATGTAACCCATTTTTTCTCACTGCTTCCATAATGCAGCTATTATACAATAAGATCATAAGTATATGCTCACATAATAACACTGGCCCCTAAAAATAACTGCCTGAGAGACAGGAAATGAATCAAGAGAGAGAAATAATAGTGTGGCCATTACATGGTATCAACCTACAAACGCTCTTTAATAATTCACCAGTAACCCCCCTCGAACCCTCCCGTTAACTGTGTCCGTCCAAACATTACCTAAAGCTGCTTCTCCAAAACCCTATTATATCCTTATACAAAAGTATTTTCCTCAATTCTCTGCATGCTTATCTAGTTTTTCTTAGTGGAGGGTTTGGTGATGTCTTTCTAATAAATGGGTTATTTATGAAAAACTAAATGTTTTATGATAAGAGTTAACTGTACTATAAAACATACTGTAATTATATTAGCTTCTCAAAACTTCCTACCCATTCCAAAAATGAACATTTATCAGAACAAAGCTGAAAAAAACGAATTCTGTAACTTTGTCAGCTCAATATTAGTCTTGCGTAGCCAGACCTTCAAACTGACAGCACAAGGTCTGGACTCCATATCAGCTTTTATTGGCCAAGGACCATCCAAGAAGTTGTTTGACTGACATTTAAAACAACCAATTACAGTTTTTTTTTAGCACCATGTTTCCAGGTGAACCATTAGACTCTCACAGAAATCCTGTAAAATCTAACCAATCAGATGATGACTTGTTTGTGTGCCATATACATAAGACAATCAACCAATGATCCATGGGCTGAGGCTGGGACTAGCTTAATACATACATTTTAAAATTTACTGTTATGAAACCTTTTTTCTACCTACTTAAATGCCATTTGATTCCTT
>JBAJNP010008393.1:0-20355 GCA_036877545.1 Yasuhikotakia modesta
TGTCTATCTATCTATCTATCTATCTATCTATCTATCTATCTATCTATCTGTCTGTCTGTCTGTCTATCTATCTATCTATCTGTCTGTCTGTCTGTCTGTCTGTCTGTCTGTCTGTCTGTCTGTCTGTCTGTCTGTCTATCTATCTATCTGTCCTGTCTTTCTATCTGTCTGTCTGTGTCTAATGGACCCATCCATCCATTCATCTGCCTGTTTATCTACATACATGTTTTCAGAAATGAAACTGTCTACATTTATTTATGAAGTATATATATTTACGCGAGGTGGCGAAGGGTCGACGGGGCTTTAACATCAGCTGACGGCATGTCACAGACAGTCTCCATCCAAACTGCTTTTCATTGTCCATTAAACCCGAAGAAACTTTGATCTCATGGTTTCATCGTCGGGCAGAAAAGAGTAAAGTCTGCTAACAGATTTAAACATGAGCTCTCGGGCCACGGATCAAAGCTTCTCGTCTCTCATTATGGCCAAACGTCTCTATTTTTCCTTTAAAGAGCCTCAAGTCTCAGCAGACCTTCAGATTTACAATAGAGAATCTGACTATTTACCCGAAGCAGGAACCCTCCAAAAATAACAGTCCAGATGAAAATAAACGGAGGCTGCTATATTTTTCCACACACGTAGGAAAAAAACGTTTAGTTCCTAAACGTTCCCTGTCTCGTATCTCTGCGTCCACAGCCGGCGTTACCGATAATATACAACGTGCCGTTTAATGTCAAACACTTTCCGCAGGGACGCAGCGCAGTGACTCTGTTTGCGCTCCATCCGGACTCACGCGTTTTTGGGAACGCAGCTGTAACGCACAAAGACGGATGATGGGAAGACTTCAGTTTGCCGTTCTGTAACTTTGTCGAGGTGTTTCCAGAAGGAAAAATATTACATGCAAACACGTTGATGCCCAGAGTAACGCAGTTGAGTCTCATGCGTGCAAGATTATTGCTATATATATATATATATATATATATATATATATGTGTGTGTGTGTGTCTTTAGGTAACTTTAAGTTATTGCTTTCAAGGTTTCTCAGAAACGTTAGTTTAAATGTCATGCTAACATGTTTGTCTCTATATTCTTTAAATATTTGCATTGATCGTTAATAAACAATAATACCCACCTCGTGGTTTTGCGTTGAAGTCGTGGAGAGTTTATTTGGTCTGTGGTTGCCAAATATTTTGCATTCACACCCGGCTGAATAAAACACGTAGTGATGTTTGTAAAATGACAAAACAGGCAAGAAGCCATAAACAAATATGAACAAATCTTTCTTTTAAAAATATATTTTTATTATATGCTTTTAGCATGTCATTCAATAACAAAAACGACTTGCATCCCAGCACCTTTAAAACAACAACAGCTACAACATTATAACACAATATTGCAACGTGATATGCAACGAAAATGTCAACAAATATGAAATATTTTGAAAATATATGTTCATAACTCTTATGTCTGTCAACCGATCAGAATAAAAACTACAACAGGGACGTCGTGCTGTTGCAAAGGATGTCCAGCAGATGGCGGTATTACTGCTAAACATGACTGAACACACAGCCCACCTATACAACACATCTCACATCATTTACAACTATATCCAAACAAATGTTCAAACCCAACAGAGTATCAAATTAGCTCAGACACTAACAATAAGTTAATCAACCATGAATGAGTGTCTGTTAGACTTTTCTGCATAAACAAATAAGATCTACAGCTTGCAAAAGTAAAAAAGAAAGATTTCGCCTGACATTTATTGAGTTTACAAAACCATATATTATAGCTCAGCTTGCAAACTCAGCCTGTTCTGTCTCCTCTCTGTTGTATGTTTGAAGTTTCTCTCTAATATTTAGTTGTTAAGATCACATGAAGGTTTTCTGTGGAGATGTGGTCGAATCGTACGGACTGGCCTCCAGAAATCTGACACAAATGCATTATATCATTTTTATTATGACAAAGTGGAAGTAACATAAATCCAGACTTTTCTTGGGGAAACAAAATATCAGTTTTTTCCTCAAAATGTTAATGAAGTTGCCATGTGACTGACGTGCCGTGAGGTTTTGATGGAGATAGTTCATGTGACAGACACACGCCTGTGGCTTTGGTGGAACGCTGACGACCAAACCAGAGAGATTTCTGGGAGACTGCAGTCTGGCAGTCAGGCCGGACATCAAAGCAGAACAGAAGCTCTTCTGGAGGTTTGGTACAGAACCGCTCCGGTTCCACGACAACTGAGAAATAACAGCCTTTTGGGTCATTCTGCTATAGGGTCAACCACATGGTTCATATAGGCAACATATGTGTCAAAAATGACTTTAACAGCATTTTTAATTTTTAATGTTAATGTAACATTTACTAATAATGTTTTAAATCCAATGTTTAATCTGTTAATAGTAGTTAATAAATGCTGTAAAAATATTTTACTCATGTTAGTTTTTGATAGCTAATGCATTAACTAACGCTAATAAATAAAACCTTATTGTACAAGGGGGACAAATTATTTTAAATCTTTTCCTTTCTTTTAAAATATGTTATTTTTACCTGTTTCTTCTCGTATGTCTCCAGTTTCTTTGCTGTATTGGTAAGCCACCTTTTAATGGCAACAACATACAATAAGTGAATATTATTTTACATATCAGCAATAAATTGTCTTTGCAAGAACCATTTTGTAATTTCTTGTCACTGAGCACAAAATATATTGTCATATAAATTTAAAACGTAAAATATACCCTGTTGCTGACGTCATAATCATTTGTCAACAGGGTCATAATTTTGATACAGCTGACACAATGCATTTTAATAACTCTTTGAAATCTAATAAGATTACAGCTGGGAGCACAACTCAATAAATAGGATGCACAGCCTTTTCCCCCTCAGATCAGAAATTTATTACTCTGATATATTTCACATTGAGTTATAGAGTCGACTGTACCATTATTTTCCACCAAACGGATTGATTAAAACCAGGGCTGTAGAAGAGATTTTCCTCATTTGCGTTAACATGGACTCATATGGCGACCAGAGAGGGTGATTATAGCTTCAGTAAAAACAGATTGTCATTTTAGTTTTTCATTTAAGTATGAAAATGTTGCTCTTCCTGTAGTGGCAGGATGTGGCTTGAAACACGGTAGTGCTGAGAGGGTTCTAATTCATTTAAGACATGATTCGGTGCCTGTGTAGGGATCCAGTACAGCTGAGGTTCGTACACTGACTGCTCCATCAGACAATATATCTCTCCACATAAGAGCACAATATGCCGTCCCTGAGCCCGGCTTTACCCACAGAAGTCTTCAGCTGTCAAGAAAATTCGTTTTATCATTCAGCCATATAAATCATCGCGAGCTCCACAGGAAATGGAGAAAGTTTGACTTTCCAGTCATAAACCATAAAATCTGTCATTAATATAATAACATGCATTGGGATATTTGGAGACGGAGTTAAATGAGGACCAGACATGGGCATTGATAAAAGTGCTTGGCTCGCTGCGTTGGGCAATGTCGTTTTCCAAACTGGGGGATCAGAAATAACAGATATAATGTCACTGGTGCTTTATGTCACTCATCGTAAGAGATGTTTGCAAACACTGTTTGACTGTTTTGTGTTACCAGTTCATTAGTTCTCAATTAACACTCAGTCACCTCACATATTTATAGGACTGTTTCTTTGACGAGAAACATGTCTTTGCTCCCCTACGCCTGGCTTAGACTCAACATGGAGTTTCCTTCCAAATATTTCACATTTTAGTGTTTGGCTCAATTTTATGGAAAGGGGCTGTTTTGCATGAATATTTGGCAAACCGCAGGATCCTGTCTATCAAATGGAAGTCGATCTCAGCTGAAACGCTCAGTTGTATCGAAGGACCTTTGACAGGTTAGATGGTAGATAACTCAAACCTGCTGGCTCAAACCTGCTGAGTTAACAATGACATCTATTGTTCACTAGGTAGCTGTCCATGGTACTGATGTCAGTGCATTTTTGTCCTGTAAGGTAAATACAGTATCTTAATTATTGCCTGGTGTGTTTATTACGATTTTGACCAAAAGGTCTCACATGTAGTTGTTTGTTAAACACTTAAAGTCAGTGGCATTTAAAGCTCCTTCTAAAAGCTTCACACATCATAAAAGAGGATATTCAATTAATCTCCCTGTAGCTTTTAATGCTTCATAATTGTTATTTGGGAGCCATTTTAATGTTTATATCTTTTACGAATTAGTAATTTTAGACACAGTTTAAAGTTCATATTGAGAAACAAGTTAGTGTCTCCAAACACAGCAGAAAATTAAGCACGTATTGAACGCTAGATGGCGCAATCCAGCTAAACTGAGCTCTTCAAATAAATGATATTATTAAACACAATGCATTTATTCTTTTGCTTATACGTTGCATACTGTGCCAAGACAGATCTATGCCAAAATCACCAGAAACTGTATGAAACCTTGTTTCTTTTTTCAACTCGTATTATTTTTCTTTCAGGAAAAATAGTACAGAACGTTATGTGACTGTCTTTGGTTGAATGCGGTATATATTGTGTTTAGTGGGTCCTTTCAAACTAACACACACCATTTACAACCGGAGTCAAGTTTGTCTTGGGATGCGTGACAGAGAGGTGCTGACTGGTTTGTGGGTGCAAGCTCTCTCTCTCTCTCTCTCTCTCTCTCACACACACACACACACACACACACACACACTCTCACACACACACACTCTCACACACTCTCTCACACACACACACACACACACACACACACACACACTCACTAGAGTAACTGCAAGACTAATGTTAAAGAAAAAGTCATTCTCTTTACCAAGAACAATGTTATCAGGTACAGAACCTTCTCAAATACCCACACACCCAAATTCACTTCATTTCCCTGCGCTGTGTTTAATAACACACAGCAGTGTCCAAAAATTTCAGACCACATTTTAAATCTGGGAATCTAATTTAAAGCTGGAATTAGACTTAAGGTTTTAGAATTTTTAAACAAAGAAATGTTATGATTAATAGGAAATATTAAGGATTGTGGAAAAGTTTTTTGCCGCTAAGCACATTTGAGACAATGACCACGCTAACTCCACCGTACAGGTCAGATGATTTTGTTTCATTGAAGCTCATGAGATGTTGTGAGGAACTTCTTAAATCGTTCCTAAAATGACATGCCAGATACTAACTAATCCTCACGCTCGTGGAAAATCTGTCAGTCAAACTTGACTCAAAATGCTGATAATATAATTTATAAGGAAAGCATTTGGATTAAATCAGAAAAATGCTAAATAAAAGCATGTTTGCGGACGTCTCAGACTTTTAGACGCCTCTGTATCATTAGAGAATTCTCTTGGTTATCCACACAGATTAGAAAACATCACACTTTTGGTTCCTGGTCGTCTCCGGACCATTATTCTAATTGCTGGATGCAGACCTTAACGTGGAGAATCCGAATTTCCAGCCCAGTTTGCATTCAGGAAAATCCCAGGATGCGTCCTGGTTTAAACGGAGACGGAACGCTCAGTGATTATGCTTGTTATGTCTTGAAATAATGTGTAACAGCCCTCATTTCCTAAGCTTGATTTAACAGAGATCAGTAAGAGGTGGAGACAAACACGGTGTACGCGGCCAGCCGTGAACTCACTGCGCTCTCCAAAGCAAATGTTGATCCAGTCTGTGGTCCAAGTCAGTACGTTCTACAGTAGTGCAAAGCCCTGAGCTGTTCCAAGCTTTTATCTCCAGCCAGGTATCTTCAGGGTTCAATGATAAGGTAATGAAACTACTTGTAAATGGAACAACCTGATGCTTGGACCTTTGGCCATTAGTCTTTTCTCAGGTCCCTTTGTGACTTTCAATCAACGTCAGGCAGAAGAAAAAAATGAGAGAGTTTAATGAAAGACATGATATATAAGAGAAATACAGTCACGCCAGGAAACTGCAACGCAAACCTTGGACACTGACAAGATCGTTGCAAAATGTTTTATTTCCCTTACAAAGAAAACTATTACAACAACATACAACAATCAAAAAAAGCCAATTTTTTTCACTGTTGTCATGATCTTTTCCCTTGAACCTTTAATTTATTCGCAGATAAAAGCAAACAGGCGTCACGGGAAAGAAAAGCGAGATAATTTAAACACAGTTGTGCAAAGAAATCAAAAGCATGCAAGAACCAGAGACAAATTTGCTACAAATTGTCCTGCGTTAACCTGTCAGATAAATACTAATTTACAAAAGAAGAAACGAGATAATAATGTAACAAAACAGGGGCGTGTATTTACCTCCTGTACTATACAACACTCTGAATGTTGTAAACAATTCGCACACACTCACAGCTATTCAAATTTGTAGGTTAACGCCCTGATCTTTTAAAGCAAGGCCGTCTGAGGAGACAAAAGGAAATCGCCTTAGGCTCCACGATGAGGGGCAGAAATACAACTGTTGCCCCTCGCAGATACCCCGCCCCCCCAGAGATGCAATACTGGACCGATGCGTCAGTAAACAAAGGCAGTAACATACTCAACATAAAAATGGCTAAGAGCTTTGTTTTTTTCATTTGATTGCTTTTAAATATATGCTTTCCAAGCAGTGTTTTATTCAAAGCAGATTAAAGCTTTTAGTTGTTTACTGAGGTCTGTACAGTTCGTTTAAGGCACTAGAGGACAAAAAAAGTTACACAATTGGGTAAATTATTCAGTAAAAGACAGAATATCTAAGGAAAAACTGTTTGATATTACGACCCAGATCTGCAAAAAACAAACATCAAGTTCCAAACAGGCACCGTTTACTGTAGCTGGGTACATATAGTGCCATAACTGAGTTTATGAATCCAGTTTTAAGGAAAAATATCCTTCAGTATTCCCAACTGGAAAACGTTCCCAGACGCCTCCTATTAAGCTATATAAGTGCTAAATAAATTATCCCAGCACATGCATGCAACTTTAAAGAAAACTTAATCCAACACGAAAGCATTTGGTACCAAAAAAATGCATTTTTTACAATGTAGTTTGCAAGGACAGACACCCTCGTTTCAATGCACTAAACAGAGTAAAACACACAGTTGTGTCTCTGCCTGAACCATATGCTATAATCGATAAGGCACAGAAAGTTAAATTAGCCTAAATCACTTGCATAAACCTGAACATAGATGTTTAGAAAAATATTCCCTCTATGACTCAAATTCCAAATACATTAATTAATCTATGGCTTCATAAGTTACTTAATATCCTTTTATCAAATATGTATAACTTAAACGCTTAATTTAACAAAAGCACAAAAAAAGCGATTTGGTTGTTTTGAACCTTATAAACGGATGTCAGATTCATTTAAATCCCCTGCTGTTCAGTGCTGTAATGATATATTACGGACAAGTAAATAATAAAATGATGCTATGAAATACTCAAACCTTTTCCTTCCTTCAAATAATTCCCATTAACAATCGTTCTCAGAGGTCAGCAAGTTCGGAATAATGTTTTACAGCCCCAGAAACAATAATGTGAAAAAACATCCCTTTTAACACGTTCATAAATACTTCTTAAAAAATGACAGGAAAACACAGCCAGGGAGAGTTAATTGTTCAGCAAGACAGGATGAAAATCCCAGTAAGGTTTGTGCTTGAAAACCATGCTGTTTGTTTTGTAAAGGGCCGCGTTGCTTTTGTGTCCATCACTGTTTCGTCAATATGGCCGCCAAACCCCTTCGTCCATTCTACCAGCAGGGTTCAGCAGGGTGGGAGAGTTGCTATGACTACCATCTCCTTCCACCCCCCCATTTCCATCAGCCTGGACTGGGAGATTTGGGTTGACGAGGCTCGTTCCCGTGGAGGCGCTTGTGCAGGGAGGCATCATCCGGGTTGGCGAGCGATCCCCCCCCGGAACCATTGAGAATTGGTACGACCCAGATGAGGCACCATAGTAGAGATAGGGTGTACTGCTGCTCTGGAAGGGTCCACTTTGGCTCTGGGTGGAGCCGGGGTACGGTGGTGGCAGGTAGGTGTGGTAGTGAGCGCTGCCCAGTGACATTCCGGTGGTGACAGGGGTCGGAGTGTATGTGAAGGTGGCCGGGTAGTGCATTCTTGGGCTGGAAAATCGGCTCTCAGTGAGTGAGGAAAAACCAGGGAACTGACGCTCAAATTGGCCAGGAAAAGGACTCAAATCCGTCGAACCTGTGGAAACACACATTTGGAGATTCTCAGCAGTCTGGATGGATTCAAAATGTACCAGGTTTAAATTTATGAATGGGAATATATATATAATGCCTCCAAATATAAACAATAAATAAATAATCAAAACAATTTTGTGTTTTTCTATAAAAGCACAAAATCATGTAGCTTCAACAACAGCTATGCACAAATGTGACAAATATTCCTTTACAATAAATAACTTCTGTAAAACAATAAATAAATACTTGATTTAATATTAAAATAGCAAAGCTTGTTCTAACACAGTAAAACTCAAGTTACATTAGCTATTAAAAACCCAGTCACAAATCTTACAGGACAGACACGCAGAGCATAATAGCTTATCGATTAGCGGTTTTTCTTTCATCACAGAGTTCATGTGTATGTGTATTCATGCCGGTGGTTCATCTGCGTCTGCGGGGCTCTTTAAATGTATATGTATGTGTATGCTTGTCTGCATGTTTCAATTACAAAAGTGTGTGTGTGTGCATGTGTGTTCACCCGCCTGCAGCACATAAAACAGTTAGGATGCATAATCGGTTACACATTTGGAAACATTTTGAGGGGCGCTAAGCAGCATCACGCAGACACACAGACCGGCCTGCACTGATGTGGGCTCCTGCTAAACTGTCCTTGTGCCCTCCTGTCCTTAACATACGCTTCATTTCCCTCCAAAAATCAGAAACCACTAATGGTCTGTACAGCCAAGAGTTGAATGAACAAACAAGACCCCCTCTTTTCCCACCACCAGCCCTGGAACGAAGATGTTTTCATAAATCACACGGCGTCTTTCCTGTCATCGTGTTCGGGCCTGTGGGCCGACCGGGTGGCATGCTTAAACGCGGGCGATTTGCGGAGGCACGGGTTGTCGCCTGCGCCCCCGTGGCGCTGATGTTGGCTCCGCTCTCCCTTTTTCTTTTATATTTAAAATCTTTGGTTTGAGTTGCTGACAATAATGGCTCTCTGGCCTCAGGCTACACAGACTCTGTGCTTTGAATAAAAGCCCTGTGATAAAAGCAAACTGTTTTTTTACATGCTACACAAATGAGGGTTATGCTACGCTGCATTTAAACACTCACTGGTGCTAGACACCACAAACCCAAGGAGGAGACAACTTTCCTGCTAACAATTTTAGGTTGTAAAAGCATTTCCACAACGTTTACATTAAGTAACTAAAACGTTAAAAAAACCTACTTTGGATGTTCTAGGAAGGCCCAGCTTTTTCTGTAATGTTTTTAAAATGCTACACTAGGAACTTAAGAATAGATCTTGGACAGAGTTAAACTCATGCCTATATAAGACATAAAAAAATAATCTGTTATTTTAACAAAATGGCTGAAGTTTTTGATCAGCAAAAACTTAAGGGCCCAAAAAACACAAGCATCTGAATAACAAATAATAAAATACTAAAGCATCTGCTTTAATAAAAATGTGTTTCCTAAAAACAAACATTTAGTCAAGCTAATGTTTGAGACAATCTTGCCAAGCTAGTTAGTTAATGTTGACATGTTTATAGCAGCTAGTTAAATAACACATATCTGGTTTAACATTCATTTTACTATCTACCACTCTTCATATACTGCAACGTTTGAAAACACAATGAAACACAATAAATAAAACAGGCTTTCCAAACACTCCCCAACAAACAGATAGCTCCGCCCCCAGCACCTCATTGGTTGCTTTCTTGAGCAATGTTTTGGTAGCAACCACAGTGTTGACATTTTCCAGGTGAATCAACGGGTTACTTTGTCTCTGCTTGTTAAACGGGGACAGGAGAAAGTATTTTAACTAGTAAAAACGTACACACAACGCTGCACTAAACAAACTGCATACAGCTACAACACACACTCCCGGTGCATATGTGTCCTGTTTGTGTTCCAATACTGAACTAATTCTGTATCTTACCTGCATGTTTTTTTATCTACAGTCATATTTTACTGTTACTTTATGGTTAACCCACAGCAAAGCACATCAAAGAATGTGTCCTTAACTCACATCAAGACTATTATTAACAAAAGCTCAAAGTGTGTCAGTGTGAAATGAAAGGATGATATACCCAAATTAATTAAACATGACAGGGCGTGTGGCTGGTGTCCAAAACCTGCCAAGCGGAGCTCAGGTGAGAGAGATTCTTATTTAATCACTTTAAATCTATCCAGCTCTCAGGAACGAATGAGGGCAGATCAGAGAGCAAAAACGTTCACTTGGCACACGGTCAAACAGGTGTTTGGAAATAGAAACTCCTCTGTCTACATTTATTCTTTACAGGGTACGTTTCTGGGTGTGTGCAGGGCACACGAGGACAAATTAGCTTATGGGGTGCAACCAAGCGACCTTTAGTTCCCCGAAGGTTTTTGCGGAACATTTTTTAGCAATAAAGGAACTTTATTTGCCTGCCACTGGTCTGTTATTATGTCTTGGTCTGTTATTAACGATATCCTACGCAGGATCAAAGGCATGGAAAGCGAGTCCGTCTTTTTTCTTCCCTGGGTTTTAAAAATACGCTCCTGGCTTAGTCCAATTTTAAAAGCGTCTCCGTTTACATATCGGCAGAGCTATTAGCTAATAAAAATGGAGCGAACGTGAGATTGACTTTCTAATGAATTATGACATGAACGTTTAAGTCGGTGATTTTTTTAATATGATTGACAGACCATTACAGAAAAATGATCATTTCAGAAAATCGCCCGAAACACAGCGCTGCTTGTTTTCCTCAGGCCCACGTGTGCTTTCGATTAGAGCTCGTATCAGTGCGCTGATAAACGTTTAAACCCCACGTGCAAAAGCGCAGAAACTGTCCCATGAGGATTCAAACCCATTACAAAGCGTGAACGAGTGACATTTTATTGCAACCGCAAACCGCCGCCCTTCGTAAATCGCAATCCAGTCGCACGCCCACCCATCTCCCCACCCACTGCAGTTCTGTATGGGAGGGGTAGGGGGCGCACCTGCTGTAGGCCTGAGGCTGAAGGTTACCTGGGAGGCGTCTGGGCACGTCGGTGATGGAGGGCAGCCCCGTGGCTCGGCTGGACGAGAGGGGGGTGGTGGAGTGAACAGATGGAGACGCCATGGGACTCAGGTACGATGGGTATGTCTGATCGTAAGACCACGGAGGAGAAGACTGAGGCTGACGTGGATCTGAGGGTAGAAATAAAAAACAGGTTCAATAAAGTGATACGAGGAGAATAAAACATACAGTGGATTAAAAACATGAGACATTTTGTTTGGCAAAGAGCAAAAAAGCAAAAAGCTTTTATTCAAAATAGATAGATAGATAGATAGATAGATAGATAGATTTAAACACATAAACAGTTCAAATGATATGTAACTTATGACTTATAATTCACTCAGTCATGCCAAGTGTCAGGTAAATAATCGCTATAATGTCAGCGAGATGCTCCTCCTATGACCTCCTCAGATGCACTCGCTGGTTTCCACACAGAGGTCGGGACGTGCGGTAATTAAGAACAGGTGAAATCCTGCCCTGTGACCAGGACAGGACACGCTGCCCCAGGCCAGCCCAACCCGCTCTCCATGTGCCCGTCACGTCCCAGTGTGCGATTTCAGCGTGGATAAAATGCACTTACAGCTAAATTACAGCTAATGCTAAATTACAGCTGCTAGCGTTGAACGGTGCCACTGCCACCCAACGGCTTTTAGAAAACCAGGTTTTTAGGACTTGGTTAAAGTTTTTAAAGGTGCCACATTTCCTGCTACCAGCTGATTAAATCTCTAGTAATAATTGCACTGAAATGCTCGAGTGAAAGTGCAAATATAATCTCTGTGAAAGATAGATTGACTAAAGAAAACAAGTTAAACAAAGTCTGCAGGTTAGCGGTTTCCTGTGAGGCTGTTTGCTTCAATAAATGCAATGAAAGATTAAAACCACAAAATATTATGAGTATCGATTAAGGGTAAATAAACAAATAAATTAAAGCTAAACTGTGGCATTATATAATGAGTAAATGATGGATTTGTGTGAACTGTCACTTTAAACATATCATTGAGAGCAGATTTCCATGCTTCCAACTAAAGCTCACGTCACAAATCATGTTACAATAACATGGAAAGTCATGAAATTACAACATAATTTTCCTTATTGTTGTCTGGAAATAGTCCTGCGTAAAAGCGCTAATACTCTATGTTGTCTCTTAATAAAAAAAAATTGTATGAAAGTCTATGAATATAAATCATAAATGAATAAAAAATGCAGAAATGCATTTCAGGTCTCAAATAAATGCTCAGACAGACCATGTTGCTATAGTTACCGTGAGGGTCTGGTACCTGTTATCTGAGTCTGTCCCTGGGGTGTGAATGAGTTGGGACTGCTGAGCGTGGGCCGGGCCGTTTGCGTTGGCACGGTAACCCGCATCGTGCTCTGCCGGATACGTTCCAGTTCACTCAACCGGTCGGAGAACATGCCGGACTTCGGTGAGTCATCCAGTTTTGGTCTGTGTCCTGCCAACAAGATAGTGCCATGAGTAAAGCTGAGCTTTAATCGCCAGTCCTCAGCACCACAGACCATGATGTATACGTGTGGCACAGGTTCGAAACAGGTGTTCCATTTCCCCTGTATAACACTTTTCACTGTGCCTGTGGCATTTCAGCACTTAAAGCCACAATCCACTGTGACTCTGCTGTATGGAAGCAAACCACATCTAAGTTTAAAACGTACACATTACGCACAAAATCACAAATATCTGTTCCATCAAGACTATTTGACAATTACGTGCCATGCTTGGCATTAAACAGCATTCAGTTGGCACATGTATACCGTATAACTGCGGGCCGCATTTGCAGGATGCGTCCGGACACTGGCTGGAGTTTCACTGGAAAGCTTTAACTAGGGCATTTAAGAGTCTGTAGCCTAAAGTCTATTCTCGGCAAATTAGAAGAGGAATCAAACTAATACACAACTAGCCCCTTTTTCCACATTAAAATGGCCCTGTGTCAGCCTGCACTCGTTTTTTTTAAAGGCAGTAAAGTAAATATTAAACAGGAGGGAGAAAAACTGCTGCGGGATTTGGCTGCGATCCAGCTGGCAGAGAAAAAGAGCAACCTTCAGATCTAGAGTAACCGGACTGCTCTAGAACAACAAAGAGATACAGCTTACTGAGAGAGAGAGAGAGAGAGAGACACTGAGTGAGTGAGAGAGGCACTGATAAAGAGAGTTTCATATGCAAATTTTTAAAGCACATTAGAAAGTGTAAAATATAACCTATGATGTTTTAAAAGTTGTGTGTGTGTGTGTGTGTGTGTGTGTATGTGTGTGCATGTGTGTGTGTGTCAATGTTTTTCTCTTAAATGTGAAGACAATTTTAATATAATGCATTTTTTGTGTACAAACCAACAGCTACTTTTCTAAACTAGAGCTAGTTTTTATCACAATAAAAAACAATTACAGTTTAATTTTACAGTTTAACACAAATAAGCAAAATATTGATTAAAAATTGTCAACAATGGATTCGCTTGACAATCAAATATGCTACAACTTCTCCTTTTATAAACAGAAAAACAACTAATTAAATGAAATATTTAAATGCATGAAAAAGCAAATAAAAGTAAATTAAATAATATAAACTGCTTCCCAGATAATGGAATTATTATTATAAGTGTAACAGAATTAATAAATAAAACTTTGATACAGGTTTAAACTTAATCCTTGCTGTCAGAACCTGGCCTAACCTGAGCCTAAAAACCATGTCAACTGTTAGCATTACTCTATATATAAACGTGCACATAGAGACAACATGACTTAAAAGCTACATATCAAGCTAACATCTCAACCTCCGGTGCAATACTTAAACAAAATGTTCCTTTCACACAAAGCCAATTTGTAGAACTATAATTTTTCACCAGAGGCTGAATCCATACAGTTAAACTGGCATAAATTCTGCTAGGGAAATAAAACAGACAAAGATGTTCTTTGTGTGAAGTTATTTCCCGGTGATTTATATTAAACACACCGTTCTGTGTAAGCAGAGACAGTGGACTCTGGCCTACAGTAAATTTTAAACGTACAGTGTGCTTCCATGCTGACAGAGAATAAGGCCGCTGAGATCTGTCTGCAAAAAGACTCTGAAGGACAGGTTTGTGTGTGTTTTACTGACGGATTTGAGGCCTCGACGCTTCAAATCACAGCCTGGATTTACACAAGGAGTCACAGAATGCTCAGTGGCTTGTTTCACGCTCTCAAATGTTGTACGCCTGTAGAGATTTTGCAGGCATCTGATGCGTCTTGTTACACAGCTTCTCTCAAAACGTTTCTCTTGGGACAGGTAAGGCCAGCCAAGTGTTTAAAAATCTGGGCTGCTAACACAAAGGTTTTAGGTTCAATCCCAGAAGTGGGAATAAAATACAACACCAGCAACAAGATGGAAGTCAAATTTTGTTCAAGGTTTTGTGCCATTTTATCTGCAAATACTCTATTGATATTCTTGTCAGAAATCATATTTTTATAATTGTTTTTTACAGTTTTCAGTATATTGAAAATGAGCCATTCAAAGCAATTCAGTATAAAAATGAAGCATGTGTAACATTAGGCTAACATGCAATAATGTTAATACAACGTTACACAAACTGGACGTTTCGAATGCCTTTAAAATGTTCAAAATAACAATTTGAACGTTTTGTTACTTAATGGAAATTTGCAACAATTTGTAACGTTTGGGAAACGTTCATACAACCTAAAACTGTTAGCCTGAAGTGAAGACATTAGCAGAGCTTCATCATTTGTTTGAGGAAACGTATTTAAGAAGGTCAGGAAACCAGATGATATCACCGCTGGAGGAAAGTCCCAAAAATTCTTATTATCCCCCAGCCAATGGAGTGAGATTTTTGATAGCTAGCACTTCCCTGTCCAATCACAGAGCGGAAGTGCTAACACATTCATTCCAGATGTTTAAATGGCCCTGTGGGATGTGGTCCGGTCTACGGCTGACACAGATCTTATCTCAGGTTGAGAATCACAGAGCATAATGAAGTAATTCCTGTTTCAGGATTTCTGTGATGGCAGGGGAGTCTGTTTATCCAGATTAACTGATCCAGGAATGCTGAAAAAAATGAAATGAGTGTGAAATATACGATCTGAGGTTTCCAGGACGATTCGTAGATCAGCGCCGGGTTCTGTTTGGACAAGAAAGTCCAAACAAACACTGACGATCCGATAGCAAATCAGAGGAATTAGGGAAGCAGCCACGTGCTTCCGATTGTAAAGAAATGGTCACATGATTAATTGAATTCAGATCACAGCATGTGTGTGAATTAAACAGGCAGGATTTTTCAGATATAGGGGCTGTAATTATACTGTGTGCTATAGGCATCTGGAGCACTAGTCTATTGACCAATCAGCATCCAGAACAGGAAAAATCCATTTATAATAAGGTTCTAGATCAGAACACATGCGGTAGAACTCGCAGACGTCTCCAAGATGTCTGTGAAGAACATCATCTGGAAAACATCATGTGAATTTCTGCATAAAAACAAATAATAAACATGTTAAAATTGCAGATTCACGCACATTCATAAGCACCGCTGGTGTACGGGACACCCTTGACCCACGGTGCGAGGGGCCCCTAAACATATGTGGGGCCGCCTCACCACATCCAATTATATTATGGTTAAATTAGTCCAGAGCCGGTTTTATACTGCATGGAAGCTGGAAATATACTGTGTGTTTATACTGACTTAAATAAATTCATTTAAAATTTGCATGTACAGCAGACAGGAAATAAAAGTGCCATCAGTTTAAAAACACTTCAGATTTGGACGGGTCAACAATTTTCCTGCGGTCCAAAGGAAAAATGTTGGAACTTTTGCTGTGGAATCTTTTCAATCTTATTTACATCATGGTCAAACGTTTGAAATGTAACCTTAAAATAACATTGTTCTCCGTCTCAGCGGTACCACGATACAATACTTGTGTATAATGTTACGTCACATATGAAGAGTTTTCATCTTCCATAAAAGCGTATCTGACAGACATCCAGGCAACAGGAACGGCCCGGAAATTATGGAAATTCATCACCGTCGTCAACAGGCTTTTTGAGAAAGTCAGAGGAAAAAGACAGAATAAACTGGAAAGGAGAAAAAGAGAGAGAATGAAAAAGAAAGCAAGAAAAAAGCCAGGCTGTTGTGGAGCGTTGCCAGGCGTCTGTGTGGTCTGTACATTTCAGCATTTAGGAGGCAAGCCAAGAGAGAAAGGGGCACACACACACACACCGAAAAGCCCTCAGCCTTTTTCAAACCGCAGGCACACGTCTTCATCGCCTCCACACGGATATGAAAGCCGTGCGATTCGGAACAGAACCCCATCCGTGTTTCTCAGCTCCTAATGATGCTGCACTGATGTGCGCCTAAGCTATCCAACCCAGACACAAACACACACAAGGCGGTTGGCACCATTACACGCAGACCCGGCGCTCTGTCTGGTGGAGACTCGCAGCTGTTTTTTCAGACTTCTTTTTGTTTGGGTTGGTTTTATGTGAGCAGTTCCCATTGTAAACTCAAACTCGCCCCAAAGTGACGCCTTAGCTAAGCGAAACCGACTTCTCTCTACTTTCTTTGTAAGGTTAAATCATGGCTATCGGTCTTGTGTGGTCTGCTTTGAAAGAAACTCGGAGTGAGACGCCAAATCTGTTGCTTTTTACGGTAATATGGGCCGTTGTTATTGCTGGGACTAAATTATTATCCTCTTTCAGCTCGGTGATGTGTGAGATTGTCAAAACAGTGAGACTTATGCACTGGATTTTGAATTTTAGCTTCAAGCGAATGGTCTCGAAAGGAGATTTCTGTCATTTTTTACAAGACAATTTGACTGCTGTGATTGAGACAAAGAGTCATAGATACATGAAGCTTTTCCTAAAGGTGTTACAACTGGTGACAGTCTAACACAGAATCCACAATTACACTCAGCCTCCAGTGCAGCTGTTAGTTTAACCAACCCCACCCGACTATTAGATCAAATGATGTTTAATGAGCGCTATTAGAGTTAGCGTGTACACAGAGTCTCAGACACACACAGACTGGATGGAGGCAGTGGCCTAGCTGGCATGTTTTAAGCAGTCGTCTCCTGTTAGCACACTGAAAGCTACAGAGGTACATGACGAACTCAATAGCATGCAAAGCTTGCAACACTGAGATTCAAATGTCAGGGATCGAACATACTGACGTTGCTCTGTGGTATTATATGGTGTTTAGCAACTTTTGTAAAAACTTTTCTGCTGTTTACAATAAACTGTACGGTTGAAATGAACATTACAGACTTTAAGCATAAAATTGATACTTTTGTACTTGGATTTATAATATTTATAATCCACTTTTTTTAGTAGAACATTAAGGCATAAGCTTCACAATATTCATAATTTCTATATAAAATATTAATAATTTTTAAATCAACTATATCAATCTGAAAAACGCAGAAAACTATGTTGACTAACTTATGGACAGTTTATTATTATAAAATGTTTTTGTTAGTAAAGTTATTTTTAAACACTTCTACAAACAGCAACCACAGAGAAATAAAACGCATTCTTGGAATTCACTATAAATTTTACAGGCACTGTTTCTTTATTTTGGTTACAGCTTCTGACAACAGACCTTATAATAAACAATATAATCCTCTTTGTGGTGGCAAGTCACCAAAATACGAAAGATCAACAAATTCCTGTTGGTTGAAAAGGCAGCAATAACTTTTATATTAACAACAAAACCCACAGAAAACCCTCGTCCAGCATTATGACAACAGACTCGCACTGTTGTGATACAACTACAATAAAAAACAGGTGTGTTGACAAGGCTACGAGAACAAGCCGTGTGTTAGCCAATCAGAAGCGAGAGATCCGTCATAACCGAACGCTCAACGCTCGACTGAGTCTCGTTGTCTGTCCCTGTTGATTTGTAGCCCGTCCTTGAGCAGAATTCATGTGGCACCCATCAAGATCTATTAAATACACAAACACATTAATACACTTCCTGCGCTGGATATTAGCCTCAGAATGAGGCCTGTGTTAGCCGAGGAAAAACACAGACTAATTGAACATTAGCGCCACCCGCACTGAGCTAATGACAGCGGGCTATTTGCGCTGAAATAATAATAATTTTATGTACGAAAACATGTTTCAGTTATTTCGATGATTCTTAAAAAATATAACTACAGACAAAAGAGATGCTTTATCAGAGAAGCGGTTGGTTCTTCTGGGCCGGACACTGAGGCCATTGTCTGAATGTGTTAGACGGGCCTCTTCCTCAATTATCTGCTCATTAACACCAATTTGAGGTTTAATGAGGCAGAATTGTAAACGAGGCATTCTCTGATAAAATCAGTGTGAAGAAATGGGATATTTTTAAGAAGCACACGTGATTAATTCTATAACAATCGGCGTCAGTGATCGTATTCAGACCTGCACGTGTACAGAACACAGGTTATATTCTTCCCTGTCAGACACGTTTCAAATATGTTTGGAATTTTACCTGCATATTTATCTTCTGTTCTAGTGTTTTTTGTTCAAATATGGGCTTGAATACAGCTGTATATGCTGCCTAACAGAGAACATTGTTAGAACGTTGGCTAATGCTTTCCAAAGTTTTTGCAGGAATCTACACTATTGTCACATGAACAAACTGCTTGTTTAACTCATTCTCTTGAAAAGAAATGGTTCATTTGCAAAATTAAAAAAAAATTAAAACCTAAAACTAGATAACGGAATCCACTTACTTTGGCAATAATGTATGCAAAGGTTGCAAGTGTTTATTATTGCACTGCGCATACTATCTACTTTTAAATAGTCAGCACTACCCAGTGCACACTGTTCAATATACAGCAGGAAGTACGCTAGCGTTCCGAACACATTCTTAATTCACAATCTGTGAGTCACTCTGACATGCCCAAAAACTTGGAAATAAAAAATGCGGAATTATTTCTGGAATCTCGCGGCACGAATCTGCTACAGAGGAAAACGCAGTTAAAACGCAGCCCAGCCAGGAGTTTTACAATATCAGATTAGCACTAAACAAAAAGCAGCCCTTTAAAGACCTCCGGTACTCTAAACCTTTCATCTGTTTCTGCACACAATAACACAGCCTGCAAGCTTTTCAAAAACTTCACGTATAGATAAGGCCGCACTAGAGGAAGTCTTCAACATCAAAGGGGGCCTGCAGTCGCCGGAGGCTATTGTAATACAATGAAGAATCAAGATCATATACAGCCGCTGTATCTAAGTGCCTGTAAATACAAGTACCATATGTGTTCGGTCTGAGCGCTCTGCAAGTAAGTGAGAAAGAGAAATAAAGAGAGAGACAGAAATGTTGTTAGGGACGTGATAGGGTTGAATTCTACGCCAAGATGAAAGTATATATTTTTTCAGAAGAAAGTAAAACAGCTGTCTGCCAGACCGGTTGGCACAGACACACGCAGTATATATTTTTACAGTTTTATAAGGGCCTTTAAAACAAGCTGGTGTGAGCGCAAGACACTGCGCTGAAACGTCTGCGCTGAATAACCTGATGATACTCACAGAGCGGTCGGCCACAGTAGCAAAAAATTGTGGATTCAACACGAAATCATTTCTTAATCCAAATTTCTGGTCTTATTGTGCAAGATTCACCGCAGGAGGGAAACAGACAGAACTCCCGCTTAAATCTGAACCTCTTGTTATCTTGTTTTCCCATAGATTTATGCTTAATTTATCACACAAGTTGCAAAGTCATGGCAAAAGTGAAATAAATAGCCCAATAAAAGCCACAGAGCGTAACCGTGGTGTTTTTTCTGTCAGTTAAACAGTCTCTGTCATACAAATTACACAGAGAGTACAACAACAATCTAAAAGTCACGTCTGTGTCAGTTCAGAGTTAAAATAAGGACATTAATCTGCTAACCAGATACTTCTGCTAACCAGATAGATCAGGTTTATCAAGAAAACAAAGCAATCGATCATTCATCAGAACATGTATCAAACGGCCACAGGCGGTTCTCTGAGGCCCGTCACAGTTAAGTGAATGTCATCGGTATGTAATATAACATGTACTCACTTCTGGGCTCCCGTGGTCCGTCCACCGTCACCTTAATGGCCCTGTGGTAAGTGGCCACTTGCGGTGGGTTGGTGAATACTGTAATGGTCAGAGTAAAGCTCTTCCCTGTGTAAACACAGACATGGTTAAAGGCTTTACTCTTCCTGTCAGACACACA
>JBAJNP010008394.1:0-20353 GCA_036877545.1 Yasuhikotakia modesta
GGTTGGGCAGAAGTCAGAGGTCCATGTAATTAACTCTGCCCTTCCTGTAATAGCACTACAAAATAACACCATTGCGTCCCACATGCAGTTTTAATTTTGGATATTCAGTTGGCGTTGTTCAGAAGTATACAGAACATACTCACCCATACAGGAGAGGGGGTCGAGTTACAGCGTGTAAATGTGTTGGTCGTTAATAGACACGCTGTTCAAGCCTAGCTCAGGCGAGATTAAACTGGATTTAAGGGACTCCAGCTCTGCTCATGTGGGTAATGATCCAAGTTAAGCTGCAAACGCTTTCAGGTATACATGAGCAATTCGACAGCGTTAGATGTGTGTAAAAGCATTGAGTTTAAAGGAACAGTTTTACAAAAGTCATGTCATGTAATTATGGCAAACTTTCTTTCTTACATACCATGACTCAGCAGTATGGCACATATGGGGAGCATTAAATTTAGCTTCTTGTCTCACTTTATGAAAACAACATGGTTTTACAATTTCTTTTTGAAGTGTTGCCTGTCTCTGTGTAAGAGTGAAAGACAAAAATGTATTTTCTGGCATGACTGGTTTGATTTTGTAGCATGACCAGACAAGAAGATGAACTGTGTTAACACTGTAGTCATTAACACTGTAAAAAGTTGCATTTATTATAGTCTTAATGCCAAAAACATAGAGGAATAAACCAAGTATATCTACTGATTCAGCTTAGTTAGAATGACTCAGCATTTCACATAGCCTGTCTTACTGTTAGAAGCCCAACCTTAAGGGACGTATATTTAAATGTAAATATATAACAGATGCTTTTACTCAGAGTGACTTGCAAATAAGAATAATACAAGCAAAATGGATTAGTGCCACTAAACAAGCAGTGTTATTAAATCAATATCACACAAGCAAGGACTGTGTTAACACACAGCCATAAGTTACTCTTGCTTTTGTGAAATTCCATAGAAAACCAAGGAATTGTCTGGAATTTAGTGCATGTCTGACTACTTTCTAATGCTGTGGACACAGGCTCTGCCATCGCTAGTTTAAAAGCTGTATTCAAGTTTCTGTTACTAATTTAAAAATGAAACTAGAAACAAATGATGGCTTGGTCTGTTATTGAGAAGTTGAGAGTAAGCAGGACTTGTGTGTGAGAGAGTGATAGAGAGTGACTGAGCGTGTGTAATTACTTGCATCTGCTGTGACTTTTCACTGTAACTAATACCTTTGCCATAGTATCATTTAAAGGTTACTATGGCGGAGTGATACAAAACTGTAAAGCGTCCAAATGCTGTCCTGGTCCCATATTAACACTCTTGAAACCCCTCTTGTCCAATCAGATTTGGGAACAGCATTCTTAAACACAAATACCTCATACTGTCTAAAGAACACATTACTACATATCTGTTCAAATAACTTGCTATAAAATATTCTTTTTTTTGCCCTTTATTTGCACCAGGTTTCACCAGCTTACAATTATACTGAAGCGTCAATAGAAGCGTACCAGGTTTTATAGATAAACTTACAGTATCTGGTTTCTTCAGCCATTGTGGTGCTTTAATTTACAAACTCTGTGCCAGGTTGTGCGGTGCTTGGATTTGTCCCCTGTTGTAAACGGTCATGTGACAGAGAGGTCATTTTATTATTTACTTGCCAGTGCTGCACATTAACAATTGTGGGTAGGAACAGAACTGATACATGCTGAACAGAACTGATACATGATGAAAGTTTGTGCTTTCATCATACACACTGTAACATAGAGTGCAATGTAGTAGTAATTGCTATACAACATTTTATACATGTGCTGGCACATGCTGGCACTTATTTTAAATGACTAAAGGTCCAAATGCAATGCACTAAATTCGTAAATACTATTATATGTCTTAAAACACTAACAAAGAATTTAAATAATATGAATTGTATGGAATAGTACGAATAATTGCTTACAAATAATATATATTATATATAAATAAAAATATATTTTGTGTAAGTGTTTTAGAGTTTTTAGACATTAAATGTGGCTAAACTTTCACAATATACTTATGACTTACCAAAAAGCGGCCTAGAGAACTTCTAATGCTTGCAACAGCCCTGAATACAAAACAGTAAGTTTTACACTTACAGAGTTTAATTTTGGTGGTAAAGGTCAATGGTAGATTGACCCTGAAGTGAACATTGTACAATAAGATGACATAACAATAACAGTGATATAGAACCCTTCAGCATCCTTCATAAATGCTATGTACAGGTAATCACCCAGGAGACTTATTCTGATCCACTGTACAATCCCCAGTGTCTGAATATAATAAGCCCCATAGGAAGTACATTTTCTCTAGGGGGTCACTATACAGACCCAAGCAGGACAGCAGCGTTTGTCTAAGGGCATCTAGGTGGTGCCATCTGTGACTTAGAGGAGAGAGGGTCTGTATACTTTGTTTTGAAAATTGAGGCCCCCTGCTTTGAATGCTTCTCAAATCATCCTCTCTTGGTGTATGGATTTCTGGCACTTAAATCTCTCTCAGACTGGGACACAATATCTCTGGAATGTTGTCCTTCTGTGAAAAATAGTTCACACGGGTCAAAAAAGATGAACCTTATAAAAGCAGACCTTTGGGTTTCAAAATGCTTCAAAAGCACTGCACCAAAAAACTGTTTGACAAAAATGGTGGGGTTTACTTATTTTAAGGATAAGCTGACTTGAAATCTATGTACATGAATCTATGAACAAACTGAATCGATGTACAGCTCTCAGCCTTTAGAATATTTGCTTACTCATGGTGTTAGCACAAAAACAAAGACTAGAGTTATCAGATAAGCTATTGCTATTTTTTCTGCTTTGTAAACATACTTTTAGCAAGTCTCGTTGTGTAGGGGTTGAGTCAGGTATCATTTTTAATGAACTTCATATTTCTGTGCATAATGAAAATGGCTACAAGTTAGGGGTGACATATTATGTCAATCACAATGGCATTAAACATATGACATATGGGCGGTGTTTTTTTGTGACTGAAGTCACTGTTGTTTAGTCCAGGCTGAATGATGTCACTGTTGAATATATAAGAAGACATTGCTATTCTAAATCAGGAGGCATATGATATGTCACACAGGTACCCTAATCAGGGGGCAAAAGTTTGACTAGTAAGCATATCCCCACATTTGAAGGCAGAAGTGTCCAAATGTCACTTTTTCTCAGTTTAGAATAATACAGTTTTCTAACTATATTCTTTATGTTAGATCTTTAATCTGATAACAGTTACAAATTCAGTGCTAAGAATTCCAAGAAAATACAAGAATGCATAAGAATATAGAAAGACTTCACAATTCCAGTTCACGTTTTTTATTTTGATTGATTTTTGTTGGAATGAAATTATATATAACCAAGTATGTTGTGCATTTGCTGCATATTACTTTTACTGCGTCTCAAGAGAATATGACAGTAACATCTATCTTTACCACTCCAATGTTCCCTTACGCGCGAGTCGGCATCATTTGCATGCAAGCCCTGCCCACGGACATGCGTTACGTACAAACCCTCCAACGTACTTCTCAGCGTTTCGCTCACGGTCATTTCCTCGCTGCTAGCACGTTGAAAGAGACGAGGGCTAAGTACACACCAAAGACTCTGAAAACTTTCACCAGACCTCCCTCCTCTTTTCGGACCAAACGCTTTCCTCACCTGACGACGCAATGGCAGAAGAAAGGATCACAATGGAAGATGGAAAGTCTTCCAATGGAGAAGCGCACCTGCATAATTCAGACGCCTCTAATGGCTCCAGCGGTCACAAGAAAAAAGACCCGGACACCCTCGGGCAGAGGTTAAAACACATCGTCATGGCCAATTTGCTGGTTATCCTGACAGTGGCGGCTGTCATTATCGGCGTGTTCATCGGACTTGGCGTCCGGAACGCCGGACTGAGCCGAACGCAGATCATCTACTTCGGATTCCCCGGTGAGCTCCTGATCCGTCTGCTCAAGATGATTATCATCCCCCTGGTGGTCTGCAGTCTCGTGTCAGGGGCAGCCAGCATTGACCCTAAAGCCCTGGGCAAGTTAGGCGGGTGGGCTATGCTTTTCTTTTTGGTCACCACGCTGATCGCTTCTGCCATCGGCGTTATTATGGCTTTTATTATCCAACCCGGGGCATCCAGTGAGGGAAACACCCTATCCCAACTTAACACGGAGGACGATGGTGTTCCTGAAGCCAAAGAAGTGATCGACTCGTTTTTAGACTTGATAAGGTGAGGCAAGCGCATAACTTCACAGATGCCCTAAAGGAGTTTGTGAAGTAAAATATTGTGACCACGCCAACAAACACGTGGTCACAATTCAGCTCCAAACACTTACATTAACTTCAGTTACAATATATACATAGTGGCAGTTATTGACAATCTAGTTTTGATGTAACACTGCCAGCCCAGATCTACCAGAAATTGCCATCAAAAGTGGTTAAATGTGTTACATTCTGCCTAACAGTATTTAATAGGTCTATTATGCACTCGTCTCCCGGGGCTGTCGGGAAAACCAACACTGTCGTACCAATTAAACGAAAAGTATTCAGTTCACATTCATTTTTAATGAACCACTAGTTTTTTGTATTGATAAACGCTCTTTATTGCGTGTTTTGCTGCTAACTAACCAGCACATCCCTTGTTCTTAAAACACCGAGTTTGGCGCAAACGCAAGCGGGACATATTGCGTCGATCCGCGTGTTCTGTAAAAAGACACTTGAGTTGCATCAGCTGCGAGTCGCGCGTTGACGCGGTTAATCCCCTCTGAGTAGGATGCGGAACTGGTCGGTTAAGGTGATGGATGTTTGTGCAGTTTCAGGCGTTTGTTTCTGAACCCAGAAAGAATAAATAGTAAACTTGGAGTTTATTGTAGTTGGACACGATGCTGACTTGTCACGCGTCGCGTTTACACGCTTCAGCTGTTAATCTATTGACACAGTTACCCGACCCATAATGTTACATATTGAAATGATAAAATAATTGTCTCAAAATAATGGAGACAAGTTTGAAATTGTCCGTGCGGGACCACGTGTCTCTCTTTTAATTTCCAAGGAAACTGGCTGAGTTTGGGATGGGTTGGGTTTGTCAATGAAAGCTCAGATTTCACCACGTGTTTGTCAGGATGATGAAGAGAACATTCTGTCCAGTGACTGTATCCTTAACTCTATAATATATAACCATATAACAGATGTGTTTTCTAAAACACAGTTTCCTTGTGCTTTAGTGTCATTCGATGTGTCATAACGATCAGTTCACGTTTAAAGAAATATTTAAGCAGCTAAAAGAAAAATAACTCTTTCTGTGCTTTTGCCACACGCTTCCTATTTAAAGGGAAACTGACACGTAGTTTTTTAGTTCCGCAGGGAACGTCAATGAGGCGACGTGTGGATGCCACAGGAGGGCAGTGTGCATGCGCAAACCCATTCTGTCGTGCACGTGTGAACGTGTGGCTTTTGTAATCTATCAATGCTTCCACTTAAGGACCGTTTTGCTGAATGCTGCCATAGAACTACATTGACTACTGTGATGTCTTTTAATTTAACTCTCCACCCGGCCCACAGTTAGACATGGATTCTATGGAGTGCAAACAAACAGCATGTGCTTGTATTTGTAGCGCGCTTACATGGAAGATTGTGGGTTTATTTTCAGAATTAAAATGTGTTTAAACCCAAATTGCATTCTGTAGAATAAGACTGTTATACATTTAAAAAATGTTTTCAACATTTTGGTTTTTATTTATGCATTTGGCAGACACTATAAACCACTCCTTCATTAAAGTTGTTTCTTATTGGAACACAAGAAGTTTTTTGTACAAGCAACTCCACAGAAACAGGAACTTTTGTGCCTCATAGGCACAACTGGAATGTAATGAGTCACAAGTCATTAAACCTTCAACCCATTTGTCCTTGTTTGTAAACAGGAACTTTTGGACCTGGCCCAGCCACCCCACACATTTCAAAGCAGTTGTATTTAAATCTGAGTACATACAAAGCCTCTGCATCCAAATGTGGCACTGACAAAAACAGGTTTTTCCAGTGTCGCTCTGTATAATGGAAATCAAATCTTTGTCCTAAAGCACGGTTGCCCAGTCACCCTTATGGTGTGCGTTGATGATGAAGTGTCTTGGAATTATCTTTAGTCCAGCCCTGGTGCTAATTCTCTAAATGCTCAGACGAAGGAAAATTTGAGGAGGGACATTCATGCCTTCTGGCATCTAAGCAGGTGCTTGGCAATGACCTGCTGGGACGCTGCCTGTTGCAGAAAGAGATCTGAGTGATTCCAAAACATTCCTGGTTTTCCAGTCTTATCTTGCTTTGGCGTAATGAGCTTGTGATAACAGTCATCTCCTCAGACTTTCCGGGCTCTGCTCTGATTAGATGAAAGCATTTTATTTATAAGATCCCTATGGGCAGCAAATTCCAGACATTTTCAATATTTAGTTGGTAGTAGTAGCATATTGAAAAGTATCTCAAAGTCCGTTTAAACGCACTTTGGTGTTTAATGCAAAAAGACATTTCCTTTTTTTATGCAAAAAGATTATTTAGGAATATTCCAGCAGCCCTGTCTTCTAAATAAAACATCTGTGCTTTTCATTCATCTCCATTCCAGGCAGGTCCTAGTGCCCATATAGTTTCTGTCTTTTAAAGGTATTGGGCAAATCTTTTAGGAGAGGAATTGTTCCTTTTGTTTGTTTGTTCTTTGTTCAAAGTGTTTAAATGTTAGGATTTAAAATGTCTGATATTTAGATTAAAAATGTTTGCTAGCAAGTCAAGAGTCTTTTCCCTTAGATGTATTTGTTGTTTGTTTGCAGTGTTTACTCAGTTACAAAAGTTTTTGTCAATAAATAAACACATTTCTGTTCTGACACAAGAGGGAAAATACTGTTTTAGTTTATTAGTCAATTGGACATCAGCCAATTCGCATGCCAAAATGGGCAGATATAGTCTGATTTACAGTACTTTAAGCAAACAGAACGTATGTAATGTAGCAATAGTTGTTCACAGCAATAACTTTAATGTTTTTAAGCGATTGTGTGTTGGACTATTTCATAGTTTTGAGTCATGCAACAGCTCAGTGTCAGGTTTTAAAGAGAATAATAACTGCAATAAATATCCTCCTGTCTGTTTATTGCAGAAACATCTTCCCATCTAACCTGGTGGCAGCTGCCTTTAAGTCGGTAAGTTTTGTTTGAGATTTTCAATGGTATATTCTTGGAGTCAACATTTAACTACAGCAGACATGCTTTATGTGAGAGAAGTGATTATATACAACTCTAAAACATTGCGTGTTCCTGTATCACAGTATGCCACAGGTTACAAGTTTGTGAAAAACGACACCAACTCAACAAACTTCTTTCTGGAAAAGGTACCACATTTTAGATGTGTTTCAGAATGTTCTTGAAATACCAGCCTATGTATTTCCTTAGTAGTAGTTTGTGAGTTCTTACTGGTCTGAGAATAGGCATGATTTAGTCTATTGATGAGTACTGTTGTGCTGTGCACTGATACACAGTGTGTTTGTAGGTTCCAGTTGGCAAAGATGTGGATGGGATGAACATCCTGGGGCTTATTGTGTTTGCAATGGTGTTCGGAGTGGCCTTGCGGAAACTCGGAGAGGAAGGAGAGATTCTCATCAGGTTCTTCAACTCTTTTAACGAGGCCACCATGGTGTTGGTTTCCTGGATCATGTGGTAGGGAAAAGCAATACATTTCTTGTTCTGTGTTTACTGATGTTCGTTTTGAACACTGTCTCACAATCTCTCCCTTCCTTTTTCATAAAGGTATGCACCATTGGGTATCATGTTCCTGGTAGCAGGAAAGATTGTGGAAATGGAGGATGTTGGGTTGCTGTTTGCCAGCCTGGGCAAGTACATCGCCTGCTGCGTGATCGGCCACGCCATCCACGGGCTCCTGGTTCTTCCTCTGATTTATTTCGTGATCACACGGAAGAACCCCTACAGATTCCTGCTGGGATTGGTCACAGCTCTGGCTACTGCCTTCGGAACATCATCTAGGTATGTCAACAATCAGCTTCAACTTTGGTCTGCAGTGTTTTAATATTACAAGTAATAAGGTTAAAAAGTTATGTTAGGATTAATGATTTTAAATATCTATTTGGCTGAAGAGAAACTACAGACAGCGTTTAAGACACACTGGATTAGTGGATTTGCCATTTTTATGTGTAAATGTTTTTGCTCTTTGATATTGATTGGCTTAAATTGGATGTATAGACCTAGCAGAAACATGCTGACTGAATAATTAAATAGAATTAACTGTAAGCCGTTCCGATTAGCTCTGCCACGCTGCCTTTGATGATGAAGTGTGTGGAGGAGAAAAATGGCGTGTCCAAACACATCAGCCGTTTCATCCTGCCCATCGGAGCCACTGTTAACATGGACGGAGCCGCCTGCTTCCAGTGCGTCGCCACCGTTTTCATTGCTCAGCTTAACGGAATCCCCCTGAACTTCGTCCAGGTTATCACCATCCTGTGAGTCTGTTGGCTGTCTGCCAACCACCTCCCTGTTTCCGCTGCTGTGATTGGTCAGAGTGAATTAAGGGTGAATAAGACTGAATTCCTTGCTGTTTTCCAGAGTGACAGCGACGGCATCCAGCGTGGGAGCTGCTGGGATCCCTGCTGGAGGAGTGCTGACACTGGCCATCATTTTGGAGGCGGTGGGACTCCCCACCAACGATCTGTCCCTCATCTTGGCTGTAGACTGGCTTGTGTGAGTAACTGGTTTTGATTGGTTGGAAACAGAGAAAAGAATGTTAGTTGATTCATTGATTGATTAGTTAGTTAGTTAAAGGTGGGAAATAAGTAGAAGTGGGTTATTCTTATGAAATCCTGTCCAGGTTGCATTCGAATCCTGAATAATCTTCATTGTCTTTAAGTAAAGTGTGAATAAAACAGCAAAGATAATTTTTTTCTTTTCTTTCATCATTTAGCGACCGCACCTGCACTGTCATCAATGTTGAAGGAGATGCATATGGAGCAGGTCTCCTGCAGTATTTTGTGGATCGCACAGCCAGTAAAACCGAGGAGGCGGAGCTTAAAACTGTGCAAGTGGAGGAGGAAGATGGCACATCAAAGCCTGAAAAATCACCCCTCATCGGGAAAAGAGAAAACCCTTCAGAGGAAGCTGCTAGACCCCGACACGCTGAAGAAGAGTCTGTCATGTAGACCTGCACAGTATTTCTTTTCATACCTGCTTGATCCCCCACAATTAACTTCTGCAACTGCACAAGAAGTCATGGAGAAATGCAACTGCACATGGAGAAATGCAGTGTAAGAAAAACTGAAACATTATCTTTCGATACTCCTATATGCCCAGCTCTTTCTGAAACTCTGTCCAAACATGTGCAGAATTTTAGGATCTTGGAAAAATGCTTGAACAGTTATTTATTAGATGCTGGTCAGATGCTCTTGAAAAAAATTTATACTGTCACTCCTAGGTTTTAAGCCTTTTAAATCTTTTTTTTTTTACTTTACTACTATTTTTTACTACTACAAAAAAATCAGTGCACATACAGAAAACACTGCCTTTTTATTTATAAACCCTCAGATTAATGCTTTCACAAGCTAAAACACCAAAATAAACACACCAAAAATATTTTGGGACACATGACGTTCTGCCTCTCTGAAATACCTCTTTTGACTTACACAGAACGCAACCTCAATCTCCTCAGATGTTTGTCTATCTAGCAGCTGATCATTTGCTGTGTTAGAAGTTTCCAAAGAGGCCTGAACTTTGACCTTAACTGTGAGAGGAGGGGCACCTCACGTGTCTTTCCACGCATACAGATAGCAGCAGGTTTTGTGTCAACCTCTGAGGTCAAGTTGCACTTGAAGGTCAAACATGTAAAGCAAGCACAGTAATATGTGGATCGTGTGCAAAGTTCCCAGGCTGTTTGGATAAGCTTATGGAAAGGTGACTGAGTACACTGCACTGTTCAGCCAGGTGATAAGCATCTACTGCTAAGAGGTGTAATCAAATTGTAGAAACATTAAAATGGTGACTTAAGAGAAAAGTGCACAAATGCAGGCTAGAAATATGATCATAGAGAGTTGTGTTGTACAATAGTGCTACAATAGTGAAACAGCTTTGCCATATGGTGAAAAAACAATGCAGGTAGATTTGAGTGGATTTTTGCAACCCCCGCATGCTTTTTAAAACATGCTGTGTATAATGATGACTTAATGAATTACTTTATGTGGTAAAATCATACTGTTGCATTTTCAGTTTGTTTTCAGCCTTATCTTTGGTTTAAAAACTTATTTAAAAACTTAATCCTGAGATCTTAAACAAAATAAGGAACAGCCTGATGGTTTTTGTTTCATTTTCCTATACATTTTAGAAGAGCACAAGAAGCTAGAAAATTTTATAAGGAGGATTTATGTAAAATATGTTCTGTGAACACCATTTACTGGCCGATTGTTCAACTGTACTTAAAGTTTGACTGGATTGCTTATATTGACTATTTTTATAGAGATGCTCTGTGAACATATATAACCTGTAAACACCTTCAAACCTGCAAAGTCTGGGGTGCCAGGAGTGGAAAAGTTTTAATATTATGTTGACCAAAAGGTTGTTACTTTGAACACATTTAAACATGCTGATGAGGGCAAAACCATAAAGGTTACTAGCAAATTATCTAGTAATTGATCAACAAGTGGTTAAACAGACCAAAGCTGAAGGTATTTTTGTCCTGACATACTTTTACATGGTTTGGTGCTTGTGAGCTGCACTAACAACAATCTCCTCATATTTCTATTCTATGACTGTTTAAGATGTCACAAGATACGTTTATAAATGACATCACAAGATACATCTTCTGAATGGGTAAAATAGACCCACAGAGTGTAAAATACTGTAAAAGCTTTCATTCCAGGTAGCCATTGTGAAGCTGCCCCGGTGATTTGTGTTCGTGTCTGTGTGTGAGTTTTAGGGTAATTGTGTCATGAATTGTCACCTGATGATGTAATAAATGGAGCCAAAGAACTTTTAAGAGAACCATTGAATGTACTCCACACTGACTGAAAAATAAAATCTGTTTTGAATAAATTGTTTGGCATGTTCTCATTATTAAGAGCTCACAAGTAATTCATTTAAAGAGTATGGCAGTCCATTAAATTTTTAATAAAAATAATTGTAGTTTTCTACCTGACTCTAGTAGTGATTTAGACTGTTTTGTTGGGTGCCATAATTCTGTTTTTATCTGTTTAAACAGCTATTTCAAATTGTGTTGGAATTATTCTGCATTCAGTTCTATGACATAATAATAAATTAATAATTGCATGGAATATTTGTATTTAAACACTCATTGTCACTGTGCAGGACAAAAAATAACTAGTGAATGAATCAGTGTGCAGTCATTAAATCCAAACTTAAACTTACAAATGCTTACATTTTAATCTAATCTTTAAAAAAAATGTCAATTTGTTGTTTACCCATATTATATTTTTAATAGTAGACTTTGTTTAAATGTTTGTACTTCCATTTTGCCCTCCCATATTAAACTGTCTGCCTGAGACTCAATAGCCGTCATGCGCCATCTAGTGGTCAGGATTAAATTTTACACTATTTAATTTAATATAGATTATTTAAATTAATCTATATTAATTTTTGTCTATGCATGATACAACGTTTACTTCTAACCCCAACAGCACACATAGAACTCAGCAGTGATACTGTGTGATGGTTTATTTTCACTTGAAAGTAACTTTAAATACACTGACATATTGTTTTGAGGAGACAAAACATCAAGTCTTACAGAAAATATTTCTGTTCAGGTTGCTGGTTTGTTATTTCTTAAATGTTTGCTGGCAATATATGACTCGGTAAGATTCTGTATCTACATACATAATGAACGGTTTTATATATCAACACTTTAGTTTAACAATTCAGTAAAGCACTTGAAACCAAAAATAAATAAACCTTTCATTAGATCATCACTGACACAAACTGATACATAAACATGCCGAATGGATGTAAAACAAACTTCACAGGCCAGACAAATACAACATTTTATAAAACAGTGGTCAAAGTATTCAGTCAAAATAACAAACACAAAAACTATTTTGTGCAAATATCATTAATAAAGTGAAAATGTGCATAAGAGTAGCTTCTTTCAAAAATATTTGTAGCAGGTATTTTTTGAGTTAAAAACAGTAATTTAGATTTAAGAAGACATGGAGTTCAAATGAATTTCTGCTTCTAATAACATCAGAACAAATCATACAGACAATAATGAACATATATTACAATTACGCCACTGATTCCAATTCTTTTAAGTCTGAGCTGAAATTGCTCATTAAATGGGTCATGAAACTATGCATAAATCTGTGACTTGCGCTGTGATCACACTTTTTTATATAAACACATATGGAAGCATTTCCAAGTGATGTAATGACATTTAGTGATGTAAAGTCTTTATAATTACTTTACATTTTCTTTAAAAAATAATATATAGGGTAAACATTAATATACTGTGAGTTAAGATAAATACTGTCATTAAGAGTCATGACTTAAAAGGCCCAATTTACCTAAATTCACCCATTGTGTAATAATGCAAAATATTACACATCATTGTGGCATACTGCAGTTAAATATTACAGACTTAGTATTTTAAGAACACCTGACTTTAATAACATTTATACATACATCTGGCAACAATTTCCAAACACACACACACAATAAATATAACTGCCATCAAATTTTAATGGAAGTTTGTGTTCAGTTTGTGTTGCGCCACAGACATTTAGTCCAGAAGTGAACAATGCTGAAAAGATTTTAAAGTCCAAAATTCAGTTTTGCGCAATTGTAGCATGTCTTTAATGCTGCAGCCTGTTATGATCCTGCTGTGCGGCTCCTGTCCAGCTTTTTCTTGCCAGGGTTGGGATACTGAGGGTTCTCAATAACCCCTTCCCCAAACTTGAGTTCCAAGAAGGCACGGTGGTTGTTGGGACCGTAAGCTGTGATGCCTGCGAACTGCATTGGCACCAGAGGTTGCAGGAAATGCTCAGGGAACTCAATGTCTTGTTTATGTTCAGTCCAGGTGTCTCTGGTCATGACTCCATTGCGAGGGTAGAAGGGCCACAAGTCCACATGCAGATGGTTAGCCTCACTGTACTGTACGCGGTAGAAGTCGCCCTCCACTGCTCGCTCCCAAACGTAGCCATTGGCATCTACCAGTGATCCTGAATCCAGATTTTTCAGGTAGTCACAATTTGGAATGTCCTCCATGTAGATGCCCAGATCCACGTCGTAGTCCCAGGGGATGATGTCTTGGTGTCGGGCAGCTCCAAGCAAAGAACCTCCTTCCAGCCAGTAGCGCACACCAGAGCTCTCCAAGATGTTAATAACGTATTTTGTGGTCTCTCTGAGAGCCCGTAAACAACATGGTGGAGTCCAACGCTCCAAATACAGGTATTCAGGTGTGTCATCTCTTACCGTTCCAAAGCATCGTGGTGTCTCCTTGCTGCAACCAAACCACTGATCTCGGCCGTCAGGCAACACCACACGTTTGATGCCAAAGCTGCGCATGAGATGGTTGGTGGCGTCCTTCAGGCGACTGTCTGCCTTCCACTGGTTATGTGCTGAGCTGAACAGTGGACGATGACTAGCTGAGAAGGAAGGTCCCTCTAGCAGCTTGACTTTCCAGCCTCGCAGAGATGTCTGTACAAACAAGGAAGACATTAATGGGCGCCCCAAAGGGACAGAGAGGTTAAAGAGATCCTCAGTACGAATAATAACCACAGCATCTCCCTGCAGGGCTGTGCAGACACTACCACTGCTCCCCGAAGCAGCAGGAGTGTAAGTTGCAGTCCATTCTCGCAGGATGACTTGCAGGTGCAGGCACTGCACTGCAGAGCGTGTCAGCACAGGGGCGGCCACCAATCGTACTGGTCCACCACCCTCCCCTTCAAGCTCCCTGATGAGCCGTTCCACTTGTCGGCTATGGTCGAGCTCCACACCATCTGGAACCAACAAAGCAAACTCTGTCTGCACGTTGAACTCAGGTCTGTGAGTTTGGGGAGGCTGGTCAGGGCTCGGGGACAACACCAGGAGGCGTGCTCCCTCTGGAAGCGCCAGAGGAGGGTACGGTGGAGCATTGGCTACAGCCAAGAAGGGTAAGTCTGGTCTCTGGCGCAAAAAGGAGCGTGCCACATCTGCGACGTAGTTCTCAAAGTCCTCAAATTCCCGAACAAGAACTGTCACCCGGGGACCTCGCATGTTGCCCTCGAGGCCTCCTACTTTAATGCCTCCAACCATATTTCCGGCTACAAGACTACCCATCGCTCCCAGGCCTGCCACAGGCAGTGAGGCTTTCTTTAAGCCTTTCCCCTGCTCTCTACGCTTCTCCATCATCTGCTGCTGGGTCCTCGACACATAATATAGAATGAGCAAGTTCAGCACTATTGCTCCAGTTAACAGAGCCTGACAAAAAGTAATACGCATTATGGCTCTTCTGGATTAACTATTATGAAACTAAAACTTATTGACAAAATCTCAAATTGCGAAAGAACAGACAACATTGACCATCACAGGTTTTTCAAAGCCACAGAAATCTACATTTAAACATTCTGATCTGGCCAGGAATAAATTAAGGAGGATTTGAGCTGGATACTATGATTTAGTGGCATCATTCAAAATATCTCAGCCCAGTTCAGTTTCTCCTGATGTCTTCCTGTGTCAATGGATCCGTTATCTGACCCGGTTTCTTTGTCTGGTTCACCACAATCCTAAATGACAAACAAAGACAAACAAAAACATTTTCAGCAATTTAAAATAAAAACAATGAATAATTCAGTTCAATTTTACAGATCAATTATTTAGACATAATTACCTTAACAATCTAACAAACAAGGATGACCTAGAAACGAACGAAGACGTTTAGTGCTTCTGTCCCAATAACAGATCATCTCTTAATAACATTCATTCATATATTCGAGAAACTCTCCTTTGACCAGTTGAGTCATTTTCTCCAGATATAGAACATGCAAGCAAAGTCAAACCCCCAAAGTCTACAATCAGCCAGCGAGATCTCTGCATCCTCTATTCAGCCCTGCTTTATATTCATCTAAACATATGTTTACAATGGCACGCTTACTGCAGCATCTTACGCATCTGCATTATGCATAAGCTATAAAAATAACGTATGTGAGAAATGGCTGGTTCTATACCAGCGGACTATGTATCGCTTTCATTATTCTTGCTTTTCTTCCACATACAAAATCGGAAACGACCACAGGAAGCACGAGAAAAGATCACAATGTAGCAGGAAGATCAAACTGCTGGATCGCCTCCGTTCATCCCTTAGAAATTGTAGAATTGCGAATAATAGGAGCGTTCAGCCTAAAGTGGGCGGGTCTTAGAGGCCAGTACGTTTTATAAAATCTCAGATACGACGCTTCTAAATAATATACATTTTCATTTTATTTCAAAATTATTTTATTAACAGTGTGATTTTAATTCAATACAGCATGATGGTTGTATAATTTACTCTTTAGCTATACGGCTAATAAAGTACGCAGAACATGTGTGACGTCACAAGTGTTACTTTCCTCTTCGCTATCAGGGAAGACCAATCAAAATGGTTTATGGTTATAGATATACGTTGTCATTTTGTAGAGATTACTGGGGTTTGTTTTTACTTTAAGATCAAGAAGAAATCTTTTGAAGATTAAAAGAGATAAAAAATAAACATTGTACAATACAGATGCCTTAAACGTGACACCTACTGATCTGGTGTTTGAATTGGGATCAATAGGAAACGCTTTCCTCTGAGCCACCATGCGCCCTCTTGAGAAAGCGCCCTAATAATCTCCCACACTGAGCGGCTACGAGATGCTAGCGTTTCAGACTCGTGGTACGAGTGGATCATTATTTGGCACCTCTTCTGCGTGTGAGAGAGTAGTCGCCTATACGCACCGAGAAGGAAAACGGGAAAGGACTTCTGTGGTAACGGCAAGTAACGGGGTGGTTATTTTTCTCAAATTCTCGCAGATTTTTTCCCACCTCCTGGCTCCGGCGACAGCGCGAACGCTCTGATGGAGGCGGAAAGATCCGGCGGGGTGGCGGGTGGAACGAATCAAAGCCCCGCAGGAAGCGGAGCGGGTCGCAATCCGAACGGGCCGAAGGCTGTGCTCGGTCCCTCTCACACCGCAGCAGCGGCAGCAGCAGCGGCCGGGGCGATGCCTGGATCCTCCCAGCAGCGGGATCCGCAGGACGGTGAAGCGGGCCTCTCACTACCCGGAATCTTACATTTTATCCAGTTCGAATGGGGCCGCTTCCAAGCCGAGAAATATCGCTGGGAGGCCGAAAGAGACGAGCTGAGGGTAAACTTGGTTTCTTTAATAGCTCTTGTTTTGGTCTCTTTCAGATTTCTTAAGGAAGATCATAGTTTAAAGATAAGACGTAAGATAGGTCACGATCTCTTGGACGTCTGCTAATGTTGCTTAGAATACATTGTTCTGTGTTTTTTTACGTTTTAATCTGATGTTGTAACAATATTGTGTCCTTTTGTTAAATGTCCCAGCCCACACCAAAAGGAAACAGTGTTTGCAGTTGATTCTGATGGGAGTGAAAAACCTGTTCATATTTCTTATGCAGATTTATGCATATTAAAGGTTATAACATTCTGCATATTTAAATTATTTTATTCATATCAACACATTATGTGTTAAAAAATGTATTATAGTGATTTTAACATTAATAACAGAACAACAGCATTGTATTAAGGCCGTTTTTGAAGAATGAGAAAAAATGGACCTAAATATATATATTTTGAAATTTACATTTTAAAATAAACCTTCAATGAATTGACAATGTGACGTCACGGGCCACTTGACCACTACTGCGTTTGTAATTCGTAGCACCTCTGTTAAAGTAATGACGTAATTCAGCCCCACTGGACATTTGCTCGTTTCTTTTTAACCTAAAAGGCAGCCGATCTTGTATTTCGCGTATTTGCGGGGATAGTATGAGATGTCATAGCAATTTCATCATTTGGTACTATTGTTTACAAGTGGCTCCAGTGCATAGACATTTAAATTTATGCATTTTTAAGTGTGGATCAAGGGTCAAATACTTCTGAATACTGCTAGACCAAATATGTTTAGCTACTGCTGAACTTGTAGTCATGCAGAATCTAGAATGTGCCTTTTAATCCCATCTAAATGATGCATAAATCATTTTGACACACAAAATCAATTAAGGAAACTTGTATTCCCATCAAGAACATAAGCAGAAACAGAAAGCAGTTTGAATCCCAGATTAAGGATTTGTCCTTGGTAAATTTGCCTTTTTGAGTCTGGACTCCACTGTCCCAGTTAGTGTGGATCTTGGCCTGGGAAAAGCTTTTGAATTAAGTGACCCCATTCAGATAGTGCCTGTGGATTACATAAGGAGTTGCCAGTGTGCTCTATAAAAGGATAGGCCCTGTGGCTCTCACAGACAACTTGTGTCTGTTCTTCTGCCAGGCCTCTTCTGGACATGCTTGTGGAAATATACACAGGCTTCAGGGACCAACTGCCATCTTTTCCATGTGGCACACATTTACATACTGTTTTTGACCTGGCCCATCAAAAGGACGAAATGGTCACTTGTAGTAACTCCCCTTGTGTCCCTTTTCCCACTTTGCCCTGCTGTGGGATGTCATTTATAATGATGTTTTTTATGTGGGACACCCATGCTACTGAAGTCCTCTGAAGTTCAGCTGGTTTACAGAGATGTTGTACACAGTTGTCTAGGCAGACCTGATCTCTTTAACAGTGGTTAAATTGTCTGACCTTTTTATTATATTCTATGAAGATGTTTTAAATACTTAATGTCACGAAATTGTGTGACTGTGTAAATATGTTTACTGTGAGGGAGGCATCAGTCAGTTCACTTCTGTTTCCTCCCTTAATGTCAATATAGACCTACAGTGTAACTGTTGTTATTTCTGAAAGCATCTGTGTTCATAGAACAACAACAATGAGTTAGAAAGCATTACATATTTCAGATATAAATTTTTTTATTTCAATATATGTTGAAATGAAAAAAATTGGGATTTTAAGAAATTGGGATTTTCATTACAACATATGTTTTGTATTATTTAATTTATTATTAAACCAGAGACAGCCAATTATTATCTTTTAATTTTTATTGTATGCGTATGATTAGTCATGACCCATGTATTTATTTTTTTCTTCACCTACCACATGCGTGAAGACGCTTTTAAATGAAGCACTACAGAGATTATATGTACTTTTAAATAGACTTGTCCCAGTAAAGTCTGCTGCTCTACTTGTTGGATTGAGTCTGTGGTGTGTGCATGTAGATTCACTCTCTGCCCTTGACCTCCGTTTCCACCCTCAGGAAGTGTCTAAACCAATCAAAACCTTTAATATCTGTTTACCTCAGAACTTCCTTTATTGTTTGTGTTACCAGAAAGGCATAGTCTACATTTTTTAACCAAAGACTGCATGTGCTCATTATATGTTGGTGTAGAAAGAGGTGCTATCAATCAATTAAATGCTTTTGTTAAAATTGAACTTTGGTTGGATAGGATTTAAACACTCTAATTTGCAGTTTGTGCCATGGACACAATAAATCCCTTAATTGTATGACTTTGCGAAAGAGGTGTTGGATGTAGGTTTTGCCTGGTGAACAATAAAATGGGTGATAGACCTGATTCATAGCATCATTTTGGCTTTAGTACGCAACCTCCTAGCATTACTTGGTAATTGCCCAGAATTTCTTAGCAATAACAGTGCAATACCCTAAAACAGTGAGAACACTCAGCAATTTTAAAGCAAAGCTTTGGCAACCCATAACACCGTAGTGTAGTAGTGGTGATTTTTCTGCAGGTATAAATATTACCCCTTTTCATTTTTTAAGCATAAAAGTCTAATAGGCTCTAATAGGCACATTCTAACTTTTCCTACACATATTTGACTGACATTGATGACAAATCCACAGCTTTTGTATGATACACACAGCGGCATCAAATGACCCGAACACAGGCAATTACTTTCCTTTGTGAAAATGTCATCAAAGTGATCCAAAGACCTGCCATAACTGGTTTCCTGCCTACACCATGGCAACCGCAGTTCAGCCGGTCTCCAAGAAGACCTGTGCCAACTTGTCATGCTTTACTTTTACTGCGTGTCTGCCTTGGAGACGGAGATTTTGAAACATGTGCCGTCTGTGGTGTCATGCCTACATGAACATCAAAAAATACAATAGAAACATGCTGGTTGGTTAGTTGGGTGGAGTTCATCTCATCATGAATTTGGGAATAAAGTCATTTGTACTTTTCCCTTATTAATATCTCACAAAACAAATAAAAAAAACAGGATATCACTGAGTGTCACACATTAAATTGTTCTACTGATAAAAATCGTAAAGAAAAAAACAAATGGTAATTGGAAGCATTCTTCTAGTGGATGAATGTTATTGATATGAGTAAAAGTTACATTTTGTATTCAATCTAATGAGAACCGTTGCATGTCTTTGTGAGCCACACTGATGGTGTGAAGTTTTGTGGTTTATTTCTGTACTAGAAAGAAATGAAATAAAGAATATTACTGTTCTAACTGAACAAATCATTTGAAAATGATTTGTGAGAAAGTACAAAAAAAGATTTGCCCTGCAAAAAATGATCTTGGTATTACTGTTACATCCACAATAAAAACCCTACTGGAATTGCTGAAATGCCTTGAAATAACATGAAAATGCTATTATAAAGTTAAAATTATTCATATTATTTTAATGTTTACCATTTAATGGCATCACTGCCACAGTTCTTTGTTTAAAGTTTTGAAATATAGAAATATTGAGCAATACAAGGTCTCATGAGTAAATATAAAGCCGACGATAAAGCAGTCTTATGTTCTCAGTCTTTCTTCTTATGTTCTTCTTCTAGGGGGCGCTAGAGGCCCCATTTCAGTTTATTTATCTTTCTGTCAAACCACAAATGACAGGGAAATGAACTGTTTGTTTTTTCCTCTTTATAGTAGCTCTGCCTTCAGCATATTTGACTTTTATGGTTCCGGTCAGACTTTGGTCAGGAGCAGCCTAAATTAAAGCTTGTGGAAGCGCAGGCCTTTAGTTACCCCTGCCCTCAGAATCTCATCAGCTGCGGTACAATGAGGATAAAACCTTTCATTTGCTTCAGTTGTATGTTGTTTGAATCTGGTCCATATTTATATGTGTGTTTTTCTGTCTGCCTGTCTTCCTGGGCTGTTTGTGTGTCAGGCTCAGGTGGTGTTTCTGCAGGGTGAGAGGAAAGGTCAGGAGAACATGAAGCAGGACCTGGTGCGGCGAATCAAGATGCTGGAGTATGCACTGAAGCAGGAGAGGTACACACACACACACA
>JBAJNP010008395.1:0-20351 GCA_036877545.1 Yasuhikotakia modesta
TTAATCATATTATCGTATCATTTTTCTCAGTTTTACACGCTGGTGAGTTAAAGTCCTTTACCATAGTAGGGCAGCAACGTGAGAAATTTCCATGAGAACAGGGTGTTTAAAAGTGTTGACATTCGGGCTACATGAGGAGAGAACAGCATATGGAGATACTGCAGGGAGCTCTATTACAGCTTCCTGATAATGCGCTGATTTAGGAGACGCTCCAGTTACCTCTGTGTGGAGGCAGCGGGCTGCTGGTTGTAGCCGGAATAGGCAGGCTGGGTGGAGTATCCGGGCTGGGAGCCATAGGAGGCCTGGGCTGCAGGGGCCGCGGTGGAGTTAGCGTAGCTGCTGGCCCCATAATTCTGCCCAGGCTGATTATACGCTCCAGACTGCGGCGTCCCATATGCAGCTGAGACGATAATAATGATCCGAGTTTAATCATTAGAATGATTTTGTACAGGCACTGATGATAGTTTCAATGACAACTCTGACATTTCAGGTCTACTAGTGTTAACTGGTGTATAATGAGCAAAGACTGAAACGTACCTCTTTACTGTATGTGACATTAAAGTAAAAAAGACTTTAAATAGTTAAAAACATCTAATAAAAATTAAAGACAGAGAAAAATAAGTTTCTTCAAGTGTATTATGAAATATAAGTGGCAATACTATATATATATATATATATATATATAAATAATGAACAACTACAGTGAAATAAATATTGATACACATGTGGCTAAGAAAGACAGATTTCTCATCATGTTTGTTTTTCCACCAAAATTAAATACCGAAACCAAACCACACTTGACAACCAAACGCTGTAAGTCATGTTAGATTTCCTCAAAACTGCAGCCGTGCTCCTGTAACTACGATAACAGTGAAATGCACGTGTAACAATAAATGAGCCCAAGTTCAGGCCTCCAGACCTGGCGTGGCGGTAGCTGGTGTCGCAGTTTGTCCATACGTGGATCCATACTGCTGCGGCGCGTATCCTCCGGCAGAGGGCGCCGCCTGACTGTAGGTGGACTCGGGTGCGGCAGCGGGCTGCGCGTAGCTATAGTCCTGCTGGGCATATCCCTGCCGTGACAAAACCCCGATTAAAATGTGCTGGTGCCTTTATTTTTAATAACTTACACATACAGCAAAGCGACACTGTTTGGTCACCTAATATTATCAAGCCAAAGGGATACAGTATCTGAAGAATTGAACTCATGGCTTTGGTGTTGCTAGCACAGTGCTCAACACCAGTTAAGCTACAGGACCACCTGGACAACTCAGGCTTACCTGGGCGGTCTGTCCATAAGCCTGAGACGGAGGGGCGGCGTATGATCCATACCTGTGTACAAACACGGGTTTTAGTTTATAATACAGAGTTTATAATGCAGCTATTTGCTCATGAAGGTGTTCAGACTTACTGCTGTGCGCCAGCGGGGTTGTAGCTGCTATAATCTGTTCAAATGCATCATAAATGTTAGACATTCTGCAGGTATTGTAACAATATGCTTTAAAATCACCTTCTAGCCCAAATAATACTGGTGTATTACACCAGCAGGGAATAATGCCGATACAGGGACTTAACAACAACACATACTTGGTTATCAGAGTTGGAAACATAGACAATACCAACAAACTTAAAGTTTAAAACACGTGACCTGGATGCGACGGATACACAAGAGACCTTAAAGTTTCTTTATGTTTGAAAAGACGGTGGGAATATAGGAATAAGGCAGTAAGATTTGCATAATAAAGGGAATAAAACAGGCACGTTTACAGCGAAGGAGAATCGCGCTGTTTTTAAACGACGCCTGACGCACTTTAACCTGCACAAACACAGACTGTAAATATACACGCTACGAAACAACAACATTTATGCACTTATTAATGGTCTTTTATTTTCTTTGGTTTAGGTTTGGTTGTGGTACAAACTGCGTTTAAACTGGTTAAATCAAGTTATCAAACGATCACCATGACCTATATTAAACAAACTTCAGGCCGCGTGGCTGAGACCCGATCGCTATATCAAAAGCTTCCTGGGGAAATATTATTTATCGTTTTTAAGTGTTTTCTAAGATCATAACAGCTCGTGTTTAGTTATAAATAAATAAAAAACAAAAAAATAGAAACTCACTCGAGACTGACGCCATCTTCCCGTTAGAGACCAGTTGACGGAATGCGCCTGCGCGCTGTGGGTAAGCGTGAAAGCTGTTTGGAACGTACCAAGACGCGCAAACAGGGGGGTACATTTAATTAACATACAGTTCGTCTGCCTTTGTAACCGCTTATACCCGACGTTTCACAACGTAAATAATTAAATCAACTTTAATTTTAATATTACCCTTTATAACGATAATTTAAACTATAGTCGTTAATACACAAACATCGTAATGTAACAAACTATATATTTGTAATCTCTCTCAAATGCGCGAGTCTGAAACAGGAAGTCGCTCGCTGTCAAAATAAAAGAGCGCCTGAATGACAAACTGGTTACTTCTGCATCTGGGGTCTAATTCATTTTTAAAGGTTGTTAAACGAAATCGGGAATTTGTGTATATTTAAGTTATTTTACAGTCATTAGTTTAACTGTTTTACATGCAGTTAAAACAGAATCGAAGATGCTAGCGTTGTAAATGGCATAAGGCAGTGCACAAGCGCTTAATAACTGAAACATTATTATTGAAATACACATACTTAGATTTATGCGTTTAATAACAGAAAACCACCAGGTGATGCGTTTTGGCCGGTTACGATGCTTGATCACCTTTTTTCGACATGGATGTGGTTTGGGTCCAATCGTCCAGGATTTTGTAGTGGTACAGTTTTAATATTTGTGTTGATTTTGTCGACTTGGTTATGTGGGATTCACGCGAGCCTAAGTTTAGGTCCAGGCGGCGAATTCCCTGGATTTTATGGTAAGCAATAGATCATAACAAAACTGTTATTTCGGCCATGACTCAAGGAACCCAGTTGAACATCTTCTGTATTTACAGATTTCGTTTTCTACGCCTTCAGCCACGAGGAGTTAACCTCGTTTCTCTACAGCATCACTCTGTTGCTATGGATCGGACCCTGTCAAGAACGGAGATGGGGCACTTTTGTCTTCCTGACTCTGTCGTTTATCTCCGCTGTGCTCCTGCCTCCTATTTATGCTCTGTTTCTTTTCGTCACCGGGGATGAAACCAGCAGGGTCAGCGGGTACTCGGCCTCCCACCTCGCGCTGTTCACAGCCCAGTGTCGGCAGGTGAAGCAGAGGAGAGTTGTGCGATGCGTTCCCGTCTGGTTCCTGCCCTGGTTCTTTCTGCTGCTGGATCTTTTCCTGCTTCCCGGCGCTCCTGGGCTGCTGCACTTTTACGCCATTTGCCTGGGTCTCAACTGTATCCTTTGCACTAATGCGAGATTTATGTATGATCTGGTTTGTATGCACAGTGACTTCCTTAAATATTGGGGAAATAAAGACCCAGTTGTTCTGACACCACAAATAATGCAACACAACTCAGCTGGTCATTTACAAACACGACTGTGAGTCAATTTTCTCGACACTTAAACTCACATTAGATGGAGGGATAAAACGCTGCTGTTCTTTTAAACTGGTAAAACATTTGTGTGTTAAAACAACTAAATAACAAAATGTGACAATCACCTTTTAAGATTTCCTGACACCACAGCAAACTTAATAAAAAACATTCTTTCTTTTCTTTTGCTTAAAACTTGTGGAGGGCACCATAGCTTATGTGACAGCCGATGTGTTATCCTTAACATATTACACAGACAATAATGAGTTCATTGAACTACTGGAACACATAGAGAGGCTGTGTATACGTGGCTGCTTGCCAAAATGGGCTTACGTTCCTGCTACGTCTTATCCACACCTGCCAACATACATCAGCGCCAACAGGTTATCGTATTATATTGTATTGTGTGTATTTAAAGTATACGTTTTGTTTAAATGGGCAATTCGTAATACAGCATTACTGTAAATCTGCAACAGACAAGAGTCACGTGACGATTCACCTCAGATGGGACACGTACCATCAACCAGTAGATCCCAGTTGGAGGATCATTCGCACCAGCTGCCATGGCAACATTCCGTGCCTGAGTGGCATGAGGATTCGTTGTTGGCAACGGATGCGCAGCTGTTAGAGGAGCAGATGCTGAGGGCCGGGATATTAGCATCGCTGCAGGACGCACCTGAGGGGGCTGCGGATAAAGTGGAAGTACCAAAGTCTTCAGTTTCTTCATTACGGTACGGGCTTTAACTGCTCGAAAGGTTAAACACCTCATTATTATTATTCTTGTAAGATTCAACAGTAATGAACTGGACCAGCTGAACATTATTATAATGGGTGACGCTGAAGCTCTATAGTAACTCTGTATTAAATGGCTGTTTTTCAGGCTGCAGCAGCTGGAGAAGATGGGCTTCCCCACAGAGAAAGCCGTGGTGGCGCTTGCAGCTACAGGGCAGCTGGATGGAGCGATTTCCCTGCTTATTGATGATCAGATTGGGGGGGAGACCGTGGTGGTCTCTAAAGGGAAGAAGATGTCATTATGATCGGAGCTCCGGGACATCCAGAGCGTTTATAAACGAACTTTATTTAAAAAAGAACATTCTGTCTTCATTTATTTATCCTCATGTTGTTCCAAACCTCACATGACTCTTTCTTCAGTACAATGACAGTGGATGCTGACCAGACCTGTCTAGTTATATTACACTTTACCATCATTATAAAAGTTGCCCATCTGTCTCAAGCACTATCTTGCAATTTTTAGGTTGTAAGAATGTTCCCCTAATGTTTCAATTACTGACAAACACATTAAATGTTATTTTGGACATTCTAGGAATGTTTAAAATGACCCTTTTTTGGAAAATGTAGAATGTCCATGTGTATTAACAGTACTGCTTCGGTATTAAAATGTTAATCTTTAGAGTTAACGTTCTTAAAATGTTTCCCTGACAATGTAAGAATGTTTTTATATATAATCTTCTGCTAATTTTAGTGCAAGTGTGTTTTTATAAAACTTAACTTTGACAAAGAATATTAGCCAACAATTTGATAGCATTAGCTGTTAGCTGTGTTTAATTAAGTGATACGTTTCCTTACACTGTATGGTATCTGTAAAGTGGACTGAAATTTAATCTGTTATCACTTAAAATCTTGCCTGACAGCTGGTCACATTCACTTTCATTGTATGAGAACAACTTCAACCACTGTGTTCCACAGAAGTCAGTCATGTTGGGTTTGAAAAATGCAGCCTAAGTAAATGATGACAGAATTGTCTTTGTCTTCACAACAACTCCTTGCTGCGTGACACTGATCTCCAATGTTGATTCATAAGCAGAGATCAGATGCTGTTACTACTGTACGCATTTACTAATCCATGACGACACAAATCCAGAAGATAATGGGTGGTGTGCAAGAGAAAAATGTATTTATGTTATTGTGTTGGCAGCTTTTATGATGAAGTTTAGTACTGAAACAGCACACTCTGAGCAGCAATCAAACTGTCTCGATGGAGGAAACATTGATGTAGCGTAAGATCCAACAAACTTCTCCATGGACACCTTGTCATTAAATTCACATTAGCACATTTACAGGCCAGGAGAAGCATGTGGATATTTCAGTATTTGAGCGCTGTTTTAGTATTTGAGCCCATAGTTTCTTGGCAACGTAATAGGCTTCATTGAAACATTACTCTGGTTGTATCACAAAACACTCAGAAAGTATTTGTGTATTAAGCTTGACAGAAATATGGACTGTATTAAAAAGAAACACTCAACAAAGTTTATTTTGTTTTAACACCAACTGGTAAGACTTCACACTGGCAAGACAAATTGACAGTTTTAAAAAGGCTAGAAATGGAAAAAATACAAGTGACGTTACATGAGTTGGTATACAGGAAAAGAAAAACATCAACTGCTAATAATCATCTATAAATAATTAATACAACAATATTTATATAGGAATACAAAGACATGGAAATGTTTGAAGGAGGAAACCAGTCCGGTGCATGTGCAGGTAACTGAAATGGAAAGACATGCAGGAAACAAAACAGGAAACGAAGACAGAATTCAAGTTATGTGTGTTGCGCTTCTCATTTGTGCTCCAGTTGGATTCCATCTGGTTTTAAACACAGACTTCTGTAGCTCTGTAGAAGTGCACATTGATTTGAACTGGGACACTGGGATACTGTGTATTTATAGGGTTAATAATTGTTTGTCCTGAACAAGAGGGGAATCCCAAAATGAAATTCAGAACCATCTAAATTCATGTTCACTGGCATGTTTAAACCAAACCTTCTAATAAAGACTGACACACCAAAGATGGTTTCACTAATTCAAATCAAGTTACAATTTCCATCTATTTCTGGGGACTGGGAAGGAAAACTAAAAGCTGTTTCTCTATTATGACTGATTTGTGTTTAAAGATTACACATGTTGAGTTTGGACGTTAAGTTCATTATGTAATCCAATCCTTCCTCTTTGAAAAACAAGGTGTTTCTCTATCTACATAGTGCATTTAATATAAGAGAATATAAAAACGCTTTTTGATCATTGGGGAAAGTGGCGTTACGGATCGCAGAAGCTTTGTGCATTTTCCTCATACAGTACATATGCAGAAGTTACTATGAGCTTTTTAACAGCAGCTAGAAGGCTGATAATATGAGTTGATGCTCTCACTAAAACGTTCTTCATCTCCATCACAAATTCCATCAGGTTTTGTGCCCTTCTTACCATGCATTTTTTGTTTAAAACAATAAAACAAGCACCAAAATTGTTTCTATATATCTCATGTTCTACCACGTTTCCTTTTTCAGGTGAAAAGAGTATCTTACAATAGTTTAAAGAATTCCTTCTGAGACTGATTCTGTTCATTTGACTGTGTCTTAGGAATGACACAACATAACAGGCAAACCATTGTGCACAATTTGCCAGAGGAGAGGTGCTTGGAACCTTTGGAGGTCCATTAGATGTGGTTAATTTAAACGGCACCATTTGATCTTCCCTGAGATGTCTCCCCCTTCTTGATTAATTGGAACATTCCAATGCAGTTATCACAGATGGTTATTGGATCTGTAGAATGCGTGTCTCAGGGGACCGGTGTAGATGTTGCCAGTTCAGCTGATGTACGGATGGAATTAAGATGGAAACAATGGCTTTGCTATTTGAAGACTACTTCCCCCGGATCTTGGTCTCAGCAGTGATTGAAGGTGAGTTGACCCGGAAGGAAGACATCCTCGCCCGTTTAATCCGGTAGACGTCTGGAGATGGTGTCCCAAACAGACCATCTCCTGACCCTAGATCTGGTTCTGTTGGAGGAAGAAAGAGTTGAGGCCACTAAATACTACTTGAAGTACACTGTACAGTGGCATAAATCTAACAACTAAGAAATGATAGTCCATTGAATCTGTGCATTGGAAATGGAGAAATCCTTTAGACCAAACTGAGAAAAGAAAAGCTGGAATTGCTGTGTGTTGCCTACAATACACAGGTTTGTTGGATAATAAAGGATCCTCAATTATAAAAAGATGTGGCTAACAAGCTATGCTAGTAATTAAAAAGTTGTTGTTAGTTTAAACTTCAGAAAAACGTATTCTTCAACTGGAGATGTACTGTGGTCTTCATCACCAATGGCTATTTAAAAGAGTGAACCTGAAGCCTCTACAGTTAAATACACTGAAGTCTCTGTGAATTATAAAATGTCTACCAAATACTTAAAGGTAGGATAAAGGCAACTTAAGAGGATTGGATAAACATTTTATGGTCCATCACCGTCTACAGAAGATATAAATGCATATAAATATAATTTACACCACATTAGTTATTGGTGTCAGGATGTAAGGAGACTTTCAAGCATAAAATAATGTTCTAGAATGTTCTTGCCCACCGTGCCTTTAGGTTGTTGTGTGGTGTTATAAAAAATGAACTAATTAATTTCACTAATAAAACCAAGTACACAAATAACAACTGGGAAACACTGCTGGTCCTGGATGGGGTTTGAAATCTTTTGGGTTTGGGCCAACCCTTGGGTTTGTGCTGGTCCTCCAGCTGACCAGCAGATGGCAGGAGATTGCAAGCGGAGGAGGGCATTACCTGGCCAGATGATCGCCTCCAGCAGCTGCACCCTGCGAGCCAGCAGCTCTAAGTCAGCCTGCAAGTCTTGCAACTTCTTCAAATTTACGTCCTATCAAAGATCAAGAGTTTGACAAGCATGGTGGGGGTGGGGGGCGGGGCTTATGGATGGCAGGTCAAAGTGCCATTTCCTGAGTACTTGGCCCCTGTCCTCCACCACACTTTGGTCTTCACTCGTGTCCCAAAGATGGAGGATTAAGATGTAACGAAACCTATGACCCCTGTTCTAAGTTCTTCAACTCTTATCCTACTTCTGGCCTCTACTCACCATGGATACCGATCATAGTCTCGAGGATTAAAACCCTCTCGGCTAAGATCTTCAGGGCCTCACGGATTTGGTGTATCCCATCCCCCTGTGGAGATAGATACAGCCGTCAAGGTATTGAGCACAAGCCAAACAAAGCGCTCGCCAAGATGCAAAGTCATTCTGTTAATCTATCACATTAATCCCATTACCGTAGTTAGAGTGTTAAGTTCTCAGCTCCAATCACTACAAAACTCCAGTTAACTACACCATCAGATTCAGCTCTTTCGTCTGTTTTTGTTTTCATTCATTTCTTCTGGCCATGCCGTAAGTCTTGACAAAAACAGCATGCATTCTGTTCAGGCGAGGCCAAAAGCTCTTTAGAGCAAATCAAGACCAAATGTTCAATCATTTTGGATTTGAACATGCATTTAACATTCCCAGGAGACTCAAACTATGTTATTCACAGACCAGGAGGTGAGCAGCTTTGTTCAAACTAAAGAGACGTTTGAGTCATCTGTACTCACACACTTTAGTCTTTAATCTGCTCATCTCAAGGTAAAAGATGCTCTTACACCAAAGCCATCATCATTCGCTCCCCTTCAAGAATTATGTGTTTATAAAACTTCCAGTGTTTAATCAAAGCCATAAATATTCTTCATACGATACCCCAAGATATTATAAATTAAAGCTGCAATCCGTATAGTTTTCTGCTTTATTGCCATTTCTGTTTGAAACATAAAACTGCTGTTTTTTTACGTATGGTTCTTTTTATGAATGTCAAAATCAAACAAAACCAAAATCAGACAGACAGCTCACATTATAAATCATTATTATAAATAATCATTATTTTAAATGTAATGCTATGCATTCGGGTAAGATGAGGAGAATGTGTTAAACACTCATCTGTTGAATAATGATTGTTTTTTGTTCACTGTTTAGCACAAAAATGACAGATTGCAGCTTTAATGAGATTTCTACATAAAAACATGAAAAATTTAACAACAGATTTGCTTAAAATGTGCTAAAATGCATCATCAGATAGTTTTCTTGTTGATGTGGCTTTGGTAGGCATTTCTCAAATGGTGAAAATCGTCACATATATTCTACACAACAGTTCCGAGCTCAAGCACACACAGGAGAAACAGTGTTATTGATGAACAGAGATGCATTTGGGAGAGAGTACGATGTAAAAGTTAGTGCCTGTGAGATGTAAGGGTAGTTCGTCTAGCCAAATAAAACGGTAAATAATATATCATATAGTTTCCTGAATAAAATACCACATTCATTAAGATGCGAGTATGGCCGCAGTCCAAAATCTTTCTCTGTGGTGTTATGAGGGCTGCCTGGCCCCACGTTGATAAATGTGAAGCGATTAATCTTTGAGCAGTGGTATGGCCTTTGTAAGTGTCAAGTATACATCTCTGAGGAGTCTATGTACAGGAGAGAAGCTACACCAATAGGATTTTGAATTATCATCTTATGATTAATAACACACAAATCACCTGCATTTTCCAGGAAAACTGTAAGTTATGTTGTTGTGAACTACGAGGCTTTACTTTAGCCTTTCAGAGCAACATGTGACTTTGTGAACAGCAACGGATTATGGAATTATTTAAACAGAACTTTTTGCATTAGTTTTTTTATGTCACACAGTGGTGCTAAACTCAGTTGCATGGTTAGATGTAAGTTAAGGAGGCAAAAAAAAGTTTGCAAGCAGTTTAATGAGATGGGAACATGCAGCAATGCATTGTGGGACACTGAGGAATAGCTGTATCCACCCACACACCTGAACACATACCAACACCACTGTCCCTGCAAATGCTATGATATTTGATGCATATACGCAACACACATTCATACACATACTGCATGCTTAAAAATCACACTCTTGTTTAGTCACTGCCCCACCCTCTCCCACCGCTATTGTGTTTATTATTCACACGCCCCACATACACATTGAAAGATCCCTCAATTGATGTTCTAGACAGCCTAAAAAGACAGTCTTTTTAATGTTACCCACAGTAAGGTTGTAACAGTAATATAGTGTTTCCTCTTTGTCATGACAGCACAACAAAGTAAAGATTTAGCCTCTGTGTGTTGGGTATACGCCAAAGTTGGTAGCTAAGAGACTGGTGGCTGTGAAAGGCAACCATGGAAACAGGAACGAGCAGGAATCGGACAGCAGAGGACAGGGGAAACACTCAGAGACAGCCCCACCCACCAACCACTCAAAATAAACAACAATAACAACAGCAGTAACAACAACACGCCCCTTAATGCTAATCTGAGACTAGTTCTGAAACTCCCTGAAATTATGTATGAGGGGCCAAAAACTGGTCCCAGATCAGCTGTAAGGGGCCTCTGTCATGTCAAAACATATGGAAACAATATTATCGCTGCACACTCAAAACCAAGACATATAATGTGCTAACAGTGAGTGCTGTAAGCAAGCAATGAACAAATCCATTCAGTGGAGTTTTCACTGACACATCTGCAGTTGTTATTTAATTGTGGTGATATTTGTGATTATTGTGATGTCTATGACAGAGTCAGGCGACCTCCTGCCCTCTTTATCTTGTGATGAAATTTCCACTGAAGGATTTAACATGATCTCTGATGTTAAAGCACTGATGAATGGTGGGATGAGAAATGAACATTTTTACAAACCAGGGACAGGAAAAACACCACAACGTATGTCGAAATCTCTTACGTTTAAATCGCTCTAGAACAACGTTACGCAGGCATAAGAAAAAGTTCATTAAGACATTATTGCTGAATTAATGATGATGGAATAATTAAAGCATTTTAAACAGCTTTTGTGAATGACTGACATTTTCCCAGGATGGGAAACAGGGATAATGCCGAAGTTCTGCTCCTTCCTGTAAAGTGGGATTGAACACGTAACCTGATGGGCATGGCTTACCGGAAGACCTTTCTCTCCAGGCTCTCCTTTGGGTCCTGGTTCACCCTATGAAGAAAAACTTCAGTCAGGATTCTTACTGAATAATGGCTCATCTTTTTGGACCTCAAATGACTGTCTGGTCCATTTTGAAGCTTGACAATCAGAAACATAAACAACATTGTACAGCAAGATGCAAGCAGGGCAAAAGGTTAAAATCCTTCCTGTTCTGTGTGATTTCCTTTATATTTAAAGCTGCTTTGCATCAATTTAACATGAAAACGTTTTAAAAGTTTAATTTATTGCCGGTTGGTCATCTTACCGGCTCCCCTTTGAACCCTCTCTCTCCCGGATATCCAAGAGGTCCCTGTGGGGTCATATCAGGGGTGAGGGACAGATATACAGGTATCTATACAGGGTGTGTTGCATTGTGGGTAAGTTTTAGCTTGTGTTGTGCTTTGCACTCACTCTCTCTCCTCGTTCACCCTTTGGTCCCACAGGGCCTTGCAAACCAGAAGCTCCTGGCTTTCCCTTAACACACAAGAATGAAATAATATTGTTTGTACACACACGTACACACGCACATGCACACGCACACACACACACACACACACACACACACACACTCTCCTCATCTGCCCATAGCTTACAGTCTGTCCCATAGGTCCTGGTGGTCCAATGGGTCCTATCGGTCCCGGTGGTCCTGCAATGGACAGACATTTGAATAAAACTCGCCTCATGTTTATGTGTTTAAAGCTCTGATGCAGTACAATGTTCAGCTCAGCAGTGACACTGTGTTGGGGCCGCTACAAACTGCAAATACATCAGATCCCATTATTAAAATATTATCATCTGAACAGTACGGTTCAATTGTAGCTCATTTAACACAGTCAATGCTTGAATTAATATTTTAAAAGAAAAATGGATGGATTCCATGGGGAAAATATGATTCTATCACATTAAGAAGGATAGTGTAACAGTACAGACAATTCATTTTAGTTTTGCTAGCAAAAACGTAAAAACATCAGAAGCGTTTAAAGCTGTGTGTTAAATCAGTGATGTCATAAGTGCTGCCTGCGTTCCTGCAGTATGCAGTAAATTGTGACTAGACTCACAGAAACAATAATGTGTAAAACTGTAAATATTTCATCTATCAGATTGTACAAAATCCTTTGAGGGTTAATCATCTGTTTAAAGACACAACAGATGTAAAAAAAAATCACTTCACAGGAAAAAAGGCCTGATGTCTTATAAAACACACTATTCCCCTCAGACATGATACAATGTTTATCACATCCAAGAGAGTCATATTTCATCTTAAACTGAGAGAGTAAGATAGAGTCAAAACCATTGTTTTAAATTATGTTGAAACAATGAGTAAATTAAGACGGACCAAAGTTATAAGTCACATTTCAGTCTGGTAACAATTATTTGTTGTGTGATGTTTTCAATATGCAGTTTTTTTGACGTGTGGAAGAGTACATGCCAATATGTGCACAAATTACGCCATAGGAATTAATGGTTGCAATTTTATACAAGTGAGGTCACACTGAGTTTACGAAAAATGAGCTAACTGCTTCAGATTTCTATATGATCTCAGTTTTCATTCAGACATCACAGTGTACAATAAAGTTTAAAGTTTGCACAGTGAAGTTAAAGCTGATAAGGTTCTGTGCATTTTATGCAAATGACATGACAAATCTATTTTAAAAAGTGAATTAGGTGTAAAGGTGAAAGCGATTGAAGAGGACTGACACCAGTCTGTACACAGCCTCCAAATGATCAAAGGTTTCAAATATAGGTTTCAAAATCTTTGGTCATCTGTGGTACAAATGCTCAACAACAGAAAAATACTGTAAACAGGAAACAAATAGCATTTGTGTCACTGACCTGGGGGTCCGGGCGGACCCGGTGGTCCATGTGGGGGGGTCACTCTGAGGTCAGGAAAGTTGTTATGTAAAAGACTGTCCTTTTTCAGGCCTGTAATGTGTATAAATAAATTAGCTTTCAGATGCATGTATATGTGTTGATTTTTAGTCCCTTTTATAATTCCATAAATCAGAGACTGAGGAGGTCAAAGGTCATGTCATGATCTTAACACCTGGTAAAGCGTCGTTATGTTCATGTGGCCATAGATGGCGCTGTTCAGACAAGAATGAACAGTGATGTAATCACAGAATTGAGAGCAGATTGGTGCACTATAAATCGTAACATGTCAGTGATATTGGTTATGGCATGTTTATGCGCTGGCTTTCTTATGTTCTGAAACAATTAAAAAATAAGCAGCCAAAGTTTTTCTACACTGAAACGTAATGGTTGTATTTGTTTCATTTTCGTGTGTGGGCTGTAGGTTTTCCCCATATTAACCTCTTTGCCTCCAGCTCTGACAATTAGAGAACGCATTTTATAAATGTATAAAACATGCAATAACTCCAGAATCCATAACTTTTCTGGTCTGTTTGCAGGACAGAACTACACTTACATTTATGCATTTGGCAGATGCTTTTATACAGAACAAAGATATTTTTTATCCCTGGGAATCGAACTCTTAACCTTTGCGTTGCTAACTTTACCAACCGAGCAACAGGAATCCACATTCTGTCTCTGCCTGTAATTATTAAAGCTTTTGTTCTTTGTTCTCTGGTTCTAGATGACACACACTGATTGACTTGTTTTGTGACGATAGCAATGTTCTCACGGTGAGCCCATGAAACATCAGGTGAGTTCGCTGCTGTAGCGTCTATAGCTGCAGGGTTTCCCGGGCCAAGACTCAGACAGGAAGCTCCAATAAGACTGTTTATCTACAAAGCCCCACACAGAACCCTTAATTGGCCACATTACTTTGAAGGTGGAACCATGGGAGCAATTGTATTAACGAAGTTATAAAGTTCTGAGGTCCCTCAATTTCAAATTCTCAAACTTTATGAGGTCTGGGCTAACTCCTGTCCCTTTAACAGAGAGCAGATATAAAAATGAGCTGAGGTGAAGTGTCAGTCTGCTACACCGGCCGCTCTTCTTCAAGAGTGACGAAACGCATACTAAAATATTATTGCTTCTATTCTAAAACACTCCCTCGTGCTTGAAGCTTAACTCGGTTTAAGTCTCCAGGCAGCCCTTACTGAGCGTGTGCGCGCGCACACAGACACACACACAAACACAGACGACACACACACAGACAGACACACACACACACACGTGCACACTTTTTCCTGCTCTGCCCTGCTGTTTTGGTCAGGCACATCTGGAAGTGATTGAATGACATCAGCATCAGACAGGCAGGTCTTTTTCCCAGCATGTGACTATTGAGTCTAGCCTGCACTGCCTCCTTAAACCTGCCGTTTTAATCAGCTGCTGGGAAGGGAAAACACAGCTAACAACTTTAGGTTGTGAGAATGTTTCCCCAACATTCCCATTAAGTAATAAAAACAGCGTTATTTTAAAAGTTTTAAGAATGTACAATGTACAATTTCTTAACCTTTGTTTGGTTAAGAATAAAGTTCTTGATAAACGATACATATCGTCAAAACGTTCTACTCAAGTTACTGCAGCAATTATTTTGGTAACTATGAGAAATTTAAAGAACATTAGCCAACGTTCTGGCAAAATTTCCTGAGAGCTCAGTGCTGAGTTACTGTAACTCTTTGGCCCACTTCTTTTCTATAATCAACAATGTTTTATTCAGTGTTTTGCTCTTTCTCTCATCTGTGTCCAGATCAAACTGAAGTTTTAATTTGTTATGTTATTTTCCAAACAGATGAGGTTTAGCATTGCAGAACCTCTGTATTGTAAGTTTTGTAAAGGACTGACTACAGTAAGTGTGTGTGTGCGCGTGCGTGTGCGCGTCTACAGGCGACTATAATCCATCTGGTTCTTTTACAGCAACGGCCCTCACAGCTCGATTCTGAAGGTGTGAAAAATCTAAATAGCCACAAGGGAGAACACAGCATGCATATTTACTGAAGACAGAGAGAGCGAGAGACAGGCAGAGAGAGAGAGAGAGAGAGAGAGAGAGAGAGAGACAGAAACTGGCAAATATAATATAATATACATTACCACACTGCTTTCTGTCTGTAATACTTAATTTTGATTGGTTCACAGAGGAACTTTCATTATGTAAATGTTTATATAATTAACAGCAGGCCGTATAACTGACCGTTCTCCCAGGCAACCGGTTTCTACACAGCTGTGTTAGTCTCTCGTATCACTCCACAGTTTGTGTCTTTTCACAAAACAAAGTAGTTGAAACTGAAATCAACATTTCACATCCATTTAATGATTGACTTGGTGAATTGCCGTTTATGATGTTAGAAAATGTCAATGTCCAATCAGCCAATCATTTCACAGGAAAGAAGCCACTCCCTGATCACTCAGCCTCAGTTTTTGTGTGACCAGCTGACTGAACGCAATTTAGCAATATATTATGAACATCATGTATAAATGCTTTTAATACTCATACCAGCATCTTCAGGCGCAGACGCTGGAGGTCCAGGGGGTCCGGGAGGTCCCGGGAGGCCCCTCTCTCCTGGCAGGCCCGGTGGTCCCTGTGGACCTGAAGAGAACAAAAACAGAAGACAATCATTTTCTCTTGAGCAGTCAGTTATAACGCTCTTGTTTTGTTCAACAGAACAGGAAGTAGAAAAGCATACATTGTGTTTATTTTCTGTGCATCCACATGATAAAACATTATAATGAAAACTATGAACAAAATATCTGAAGTCATAAAGAGAAGTAAAAAGTTTGAAGATTGTGGCAAAACTGAGGATTAAGTCTCAATACTTGACAGTTTTAAGGCGTTTGCAGAAGTTACAATGTGATTTTTTTGGTGACTGAAGCTGCATTCAGATTTGTGTCCTTCTGCACTAATGGCTGCTCCCTACACACTAAGCAGGGGAAATCTGTTTATGTTAACTTCACTTGACAAAATAAGCTTTATTTTGTTAAATGAAATAAACCTAAAGAGCAATTTGAAGCTTTTTGAGTTTAAAGTCCACAAAATTCAAATATTGAGCAAATACAAGACAGATCAGAGCTCAACATGATCCTGTTACCTTACCCAGATTCCCTCGAGTTTAAAATAATGGTTTACAATTTGAACTGTCTGGTCCGATTTCCTGGGAAATGTCAGTTTAGCCTTATTTGACTTCAACATGCGTAATGTAAAGTACGTAAAGTAAACTTCAGTTTTATGTTTTAAACAGAGATGGTAGAATGGCGAAAGATACAGATTGCAGCTTTAATGGGAATACCCACAACATCATCAAACTGGATCCAGTGTAGTGATGGAAGCGCAATGACTTGTGGTTAAATTTCACTTTTCCACTTACTGTGAAGTGATGCATTGAAACGCTTGTTGTCTTATACTGTCAAACTGAACATATACCCTCCCAGCCATTTGGAATCTCACTCAACGTGGCTGAATACCCTTAATGTCACTTTGAAGGGCACCGGTGGTCTATTGGAATAAACCCTTGGTGTGTGGGCTGTAATTAACAGAAGGGGTTATATAATATCCATGCACTGGGCTCTAACAGGGAAGCTGGGAGAAGTCAAATAAACACAGTTAAATGCCGGAGCATATTAGCGACTCTGGTGTGTAATAAATTAAAAGCTGGCGAGTGACTGGGCTGAGTCATCCGGCTCTGTGTTTGGATGTGTGTGTATGAGCGTGTGCATCTACAGAAGGTTCCTACCAGCTGTTTCTCGATGCCTGTTAGCTCTGATTAAGAGGAAACCTCTCTTACACATCGCAGCTGGAGCACAAGATCAGCTGTAGTGGAAACGTGTGACTCAGTCACATCTGCTTTATTCATGTGTTTCGCTAATAATGTTTACCGCTAATAAAATAACAGAGCATAACAAAAATCATAAGTAATCAGGTTTGAACGGTTAGGACACACTGTCATGCTTGCAAAACATAAAATAGAAATCAGACTTTCTTCTGATCTCATCTCCTCAATTCTCATCTTCTCCAATCTCCTCAATTCTCATTTCCTTCAATCTCATCACTTATCATCTTCTCCAATCTCCTCACTTCTCATCTCCTTCAATCTCATCACTTCTCATCTCCTCTAGTCTCCTCAATTCTCATCTTCTCTAATCTCATCACTTCTCATCTCCTCTGGTCTCCTCAGTTCTCATTTTCTCCAATCTCCTCACTTCTCATCTCCTCCAATCTTCTATTTTTACCTCCTCCGATTACCTCACTTTTCCTGTTCTCTGATCTCCTCACTTCTCCTCCCTCCAAACTCCTCAATTCTTCTCTCCTCTGACATCACTGTTGACTATGTCAGAGAGGTAATTTGCTGAATATTCCTCTGTCATCCGTCCATAACTCATCAGTCTCTCCTGAAGGTGTTTGAAACATGATGCATTACAAAAATAATGTTTACCACAATTATTTGGGAAAAATGAGGTCAGATGAGAGAAGGGATAAAATTCCATTAACCTGAGTTAATTCACTTTTCACTTTTTTGAAATTCACATCTTGGGTCACATATAGACTCTGCTGCTTTCCTGTTTGGAATGCTAATTAAGTGCTTCACAGTGAATTGTGGGAAATGTCAGGGCATAACGTAAAGAGGATTTCCCGTTTCCCTTCGGCAGGAAGTAAGCGAACTGGAATTCTGCTGAGTCAGAGACAAAAACGCACACAAACACCTCAAACAACACGAATCACACCCAAACTTCAAGTGTCAACCTTCACTCACAAAACATTATGATAATTCGCCATTTTTTTCATATGATCATATTACCATGGCAACTAGTGAGGTTTGTTTTCACATCAAATGGCATTAGTTAAAATGACTTTGGTGTCCTATGTAAATATAAACAACTGTATATGTTAAAGTATCATGGAACTAACCATGATACCATCACTGTACCCTGGTACCACCATGGTACTTTTCCAACAGGAGTTTGTGTCTAACTTACAATATAATATTTTAACAATTATACACTCACTAGAAGTCTACACAAAGGCATAAAGAAAAAAGGCAGCAAACATATGGAAGAAATAAAAAGCAAGCACTGTATACATATCTTGCGTTTACCTCAGATTGGATTCATATGTCTAAAAAAGCCCTTCTTAAGGGCCTGGTTACAGCCCAAAGTTCACAATAAAAATGTCAAACCTGTGGCCATGTTACAACAAGTAGAACAATACTAAAGTCTATATTGTTAGCGTCCAGGTTTTGGGGTAAGTAATATGCTAGCCCGTGTGTGATTTTAGGAAAACCCCAGCACAGCACTACAAGCTGTGAACTAAAAAGGATTTTTTTATGGTGCGGTCGAAGCGCAAATATTTTGGCAGTGAATGTGGGGCTCAAAGCTGACTCTGCGATTTCTCCATATAGTGACACTTATGGCATAAAGTCAGTGACGAGAAACCACACAGGCAGTCCTGGGTCAGAACTCCACATGAGAACGGGACTCTGTTATTACAAAATATAATTCTATAAATCAAAGAACCAAAACCATTTTAAGATGCTTGTTTTGAAAACACAGATAAATGCTTGTTCTGTGTGAGTTTTTATGATAAGTGATCTATACATTGGGCAAAAACGAAAGGAAATTGTCTATTTTTTGTTGTCGTTTACAGACGGGCAGTTCCTGAACCGCTCAAGTGGACCCTACACAAGCAGGTGGTTGTGTTTCAGAGTACCTGCAGGCCCGGGGATTCCTTTGGATCCTGGAGCTCCAGAAGGACCTCTGACACCCGATTCTCCTTTCGGCCCTGGAAGACCTCGAGTTCCCGGTTTACCTAAAGACACAGTTCAGGATTTTGTGAGGAAAAAAAAATCACAAATGTATGTAATTCTATGCGATGCATGTATCTGCGTGCCATAACTCACCATCTTTACCATTTAAACCATCTTTGCCTTTCTCACCTTGCGGACCTGAGATGAAAACACACAAAGCATTGTTACATATGATAAAGACACCCCAGGTCTATAAAGTGCTGTCTTCTCTACTTTGTAAGGAAGTCAGCTGGCTAGACTAAAGTGTTTTCCAAGCCTGTCATTGAAACCCACAGCTTGATAAAATCAGTGAATCAGTGAAGTGTCTGCTGGCAGATGCAGTTTAAATAACACTGAGCTCATCAGATGAGATCATCACCTGTGACATCACTGCGGAGACAGAATTCCCTCAAGGAATAATTTATGACCTGATAGGCTGAAATATTTACATGGTCACCCATCTTATTTTTCTTCACAATAAAACTAAATCTTTTTGCACTCTTTCTAAACGAATCTGGCCAAGGTAACGTCCACACACACCAATTTTTGTGTTAAGAAACACAAGTTAATGAACAGAACAGAAACAAATAATATAAACAAATAATGCAGTGAATGTTTGTCTGTTTGTAGATAAACAAAAGTGAGTCACAACAGTTTCTCAGTCAAGTTCTCAAACAGTAATTCAAGACAGTAATTCAAACTCTATTTACACATATTTTAATGGTCATGGAATATCATGTACCACCAATTAACACTGATCACTTTGTGGACAGAATCTCAGGAGCAGAAGACATATTTGAGAAGGTCTTCATGCTTGTGTGTGAAGATGCTCAGATGATCCAGAGACCAGAGGAACACATGAGGAACCAGACTGTCCAGATGCAGACATGCTACTGCTGCGAGGGCTAAACAGAAACTGACTGAAATTCAGTCAGCAGGCAGAAAGCTTCACATACCATCAGAAGAAGATCTACATTAGATAAGCAGCGTGCATAAACAGCTGAACATCTGAAGACCACGCGCTGTAGGCAAACATGCACACACCCCTACGCTGCAGTCTGACCACAACTGCTGTGTTTGCTAACAAACTAACAAACATCACAGTGATAAAGAAATGCATCTGGATCATCTGGATCAGGCACCCGACTAACAATGTTTGGTTGTAAAAACGTTTCCCTAACGTTTCCATTAGTAACAAAAACATTAGATATTCTAAAAAAATCTATATGTCTATTTTTTTTTAGTCAATGTATTATCATTATTGCTTGTTTTTTAAAAAGTTATTCAAACTGTTTGTATGTCTAATGTTTGTATGTCTAACAACTTAAGAATAACATTTTTGATATGATGT